>JAGDFM010000406.1:0-35485 GCA_019155715.1 Phytophthora pseudosyringae
CCCCCTCGTCAAGATCCCGATGTGACCCCGCTATCAAATTGCTAGTCGTGTGGAGGATCGTATCTCTCACAGTAGTCATAGGATACATGAGGTAGAAGTACTGTACAACAGAGCGCTCTCCTATCTGGCCACAAAAAGGTTGTGCGCCGAGGTGGAGCGTAGCAAGCTGGGTCTAGTAACACTGACTCACATGGTTTCCATAACCGGCCATGTACAACAACCTCTCCATCGTATCAGGATTACAATGAGCGGCTGCAGCATCTTCATCGCCGCTACCAGTGGCATCGTCACTTCCACTACCGCAAGATGACGAGTCTTCGACACTCACTGTGGTATACTCTGCAGTTAAAAGTTCCACAAAAGAGGTTGCAGAGCCGACATGCCGGGAATCCGCCTCTTGCAGCCCGATTGACCGTGCTGCAACGATTTCAGTCTCACCTGTCGACCATTCTACCTCGTAGTTGAATTGACGGCTCTCTTTTAGGACTCGGCACACCACACCACTCTTCCCAGCAAGCTGCTTGGTCTTACCATATACCCTATCTCCAATACGCAGTTTTGGCATGTTGAGTTGGCCAAATCGAGCGCGGAAAAAGATGTGAGGGCGATCACTATCTCTACTAGAAGCACGTAGGTTTCATGTTTTACGGTCACTGCTAGTTTCTTCAAAAACTATTTTTGAAGTTGAGCCTACCCGTACGCGGTGGCGCCTCTCTATCCTACCATTGGAGACAAAAGGCTAAATGCAATACGTTTGTATTCAATGACACGATACATTCCTGATACACCAACACCGCAGAAAGATCATGCATGGAGTGAAAGCTGAATCTTCGTCTGGGTTTCGCGGAAGCGGTGACGCCTCTATAATACCGAGGACAACACGCACTAGCACCTTCGGCGCTTTGTTTGAGCACACGATTGTCGTGAGGCTGTAGTCCTTCTGTGAGTAGAAGCAGACAAGAGGGGTCGGTTTGAGCTACCAAGGAGATTAATGTGCGGCTGGTGATCGGCGGTACTTACGCTTGGGTGGGACTGTCTACTTTGTAAGGAAAGCACTGTGGGGCTGTGAATCCAAGCAGGGACTGGATGGTGATCTGAAGTTGGAGCGCTGGTGGTGCTTGTAATCATTGGTGCTCCAATGGCCACTTCGGTTCGCCAATTTCTGTTGGTTGAAGTCGAGTGTGTGACCTACTAACAGGTAGGTTGGATTCGTCAACAACCCTAGGTATTACTGTGGTAGATATGGGATTGTTGTCACCCCGGTGATTGTTCAAACGGTGACTTTGGCTGTCTGCGTTTCGTGGTTGAAACAATTGAGGACCATAGACCACAAAATCTCCTTCAGGCGCATCGATGTCACTTGCACAATCGGGCTGAGCACGATTCTGGTTTTGCCGTCTCCTCCTTCTTGACTGGGTTGACCTCTTCCCGTCCAATTTACGAATCTTCTCACAGGAATCGGCATACCAGGGCACGGGATCGCAAGTAGCTTAGCTGCTACAATAA
This sequence comes from Phytophthora pseudosyringae, assembly GCA_019155715.1. NCBI lineage: Eukaryota > Oomycota > Peronosporomycetes > Peronosporales > Peronosporaceae > Phytophthora > Phytophthora pseudosyringae. The sequence goes on from JAGDFM010000406.1 coordinate 1,507, forward strand.
CATGTACGCACATAGCGAATTTGAAGTTGAAGCGGCATTGACACGACTTTGAAGCAGGTTCAACGATCCAGTCGTCACTCGGCATACCTTCCCACAACATGCGCAGAGTATGCCGATTTGAAAGGCAGTTTGGCATCTTCGTTGTGAAAATCGATATCATTGTCAGTCTCGTTTGCTTCATCAGGATTATGATGCAATTCATCTCTAGTGGTAAAAGATACATCGGCTATCAAATTCGGATATTCTGTGCGGACCACTGGTATCGCAAATACGTACCATTATCTTCGCTGTCGGGGTCGGCCTGGTTCCTTGATTCGAAAGCTGTGTGTTCAAACACCTCGGCATCGCTGCTAGATATATTATCATGAAGAACGCTGACGATGTCTGTACATGGCTCTGAAATGACCCGAACCAGACGTAATTCCCCACCAGGAGGAATCGCTGTAGCTTTAATCGCTCCAAATTTACACATACAATAGTACAGCTCTTTTAACCCCTTGAACGCGAGTGCGTGGCCCGGTCCACGTTAAGCGTTTTCTCACTTAGACTTTGTATGGCGCCTTACAAATTTCCAGTCAATGAAGGGTAGGTACAATACCCTTTCCCTCCCGACAGGTACTCATTGCGGGCATAGATCGTACGCATAGACAGAGCCACTACAATATCAAGAGTCAAAGGTAACAGGGCTGCTTGCTCATCCCTTACATATTTTGACAGGTTTCTGATTGCCGCCATCCCTTTCTCTCCCTCATTTCCAGAATCGCCGCATGGAGCACACATGGCGTTCCAGGCCAGGTGGCGGGAGCTTATAAAGATCGGGTGGAAGTCCAGCAAGCCGATAGGCCTGTCTAACGACTACACGTATGCGGTGCCGGGAAAGAAGAAGCGAGGCGGTGTCCGCGGGCAAGACTACTTCGTGGGCGAAGAGGAACTGATGAAGCACCTGGCCAGCATCGACTTAGGTACGCTTTGGTGCAGATACACGCGTCTGGAGTTGTACTAACGTACTGGAGTGTACTTTAGCGGACTAAGAACGCGAATGCGGGACGAGTCTGTATCGACGAAGACACCACCAAAGCAAATGACTACAACGCCTGATGGAGGCACATGCGAGCGACGTCCTGGCAACCCACGCCGAGGCAGTGGCAATTCAACGGCAGTTAGCTTACGCCCCAACAGTCAACGCGGCAGATCGGACGCCGAGGCGGGTACAGTCCAAATGCCTACAGATAGAACTGAGTCATGCGGTATGTACCCGTTTGCGCCTTCGCTAATCATGTATTGTCATGCTATCGTGTCTAGCAGGCGAATCCGTCGAAGAAGATGGCATCAGTTTGCCCTCCGCTCCAACGACTCCTTCTCGCAGTGTGGAAATCATTGAAGGTGTCTCGCCGCACGACACAGCTTTTGGTGATGAAGATGAGCTGAGCTCGGAATACGAAGATGATGAACACTTTGCAGTTGGTAAGCTCCTGTATGTACACATTTAGCAGTTTATCTGGCGCTCACTGTGGTGCATCGGTTCGATAACGTGTAGCACCCTCGCCCCAGACGCAGCGTAACCTAAGTAGTGATTTTGGGAGCGCTGCCGATGCACTTGCTCAGATCCCGAATCGCACCACTCAGTGTGAAAATCTCCCAACCATAGACGAAAAGGAAAAAGACGACGAGTCTCCAACTGAGCAGGGTGTACATACATGTTTGGCATTTGTGTCTAACATGTATGGCCATTATATGTGATTGATGTAGTCGTTACCAGCCGCGCCGAGAAAAGATCAGACGATCCGAAGTACGCATGCCTCGATTCAGATGGAGAGAACGACGAAGGTTCTGGCTGGGACTGCGAGGGGCTTACTGGAGAGGGTGAACCCTACTACACCATTGATGAAGATGCCCCACCTCAGCCTGAGCTGCTTTTTGATGCATCACTGTTGGATGCTGTCGGGGACGTAGACCAAATTGCTGCAGGGAACGTGAAAGCGCCGTTGCTGAGAAGCATGGCAAAGCGGGGCTGGGGGGCGCTGAAGAAGCAGACGCCGTATCAATATATTATGGAGCCTTACGAGCCGCGACCTTCGACAGCAATGATGACGGACTATTCTAGGTTGTTTAATGGTGAATATGGACCTACCTCACGGGCGTTACAAGCTGCTGCCACGCCGTCGGGTGCTTTCTTCTATTCATGCAGCCTGAACTGTGGGAGGATATTGCGTAGGCTAGCAACGATTACTTCTCTGAAAAGCTGGATGAGCGGGTTGAAGGCATCTACAACAAGCAAGTTGCCTGAGATAGGAAACATCCTGAGTTCAAGCGCAAGGAACGCGACAAAATTTGAGCTGACCTTGACAAGATGGAAGGCATATCTGGGCGAGAGCTGTGTGTCTTTATCGGGCTGCTGATTGCTCGCACCATTTGCCCAAACAAAGAAAAACTGGAGAATCACTGGAAGACGACTACTGAAGGTGCAATACCGCGAGGGTGCTTTGGTCAGATCATGATGAGAGACCGATTCATGCACCTGTCAAGAAATCTTCACTTCAGTGATAATTCGGCTCCAAAAGCTCTCCAAGATCGAGCGTGGAAGCTCCGACCCGTCATCAACTCTCTGCAACGACGATTCCAAGCGGGTTACCTGCCGCCACCTACGGAGCCTTTGACGAGGCCATGTTGCGTCTCAGTCAAGCTTCAACCGAATGCGAGTGTTTATGAAAGATAAACCACATCGCTGGTGGACGAAGCTATTCATGCTGTGTTGCTCAACAACTGCGTATTGCATTAGGAAAGTCTCGAGCGGTCCTTCGGGGCCACTCGCGTTTTTTTGTTTTGTGCCAAAGTGCCCTTATCGTGGACCATACATACTAACGCGTGCCCTAACGTGTACAATACAGGTTCGAGGTCTACTGCGGGAAGCAGGAGCGTCCACACGCCGAAACTTTGACCGACTACGATGCTGGCCCTGCTGCTGTCGTGAGAAATCTCCGAGAGGTGTTCGGTGCTTCTGGACCGGGAACCGGAGCAATGCGGCTGATCGCTACTATACGTCAGTGCCATTGGTGCTTCAGATGCTTGCTATGCGATTCTACTCGGTTGGGACTGTGCAAACGGACCGACTGGGACTGCCGGTATCAATCGTCGGTGAAAAGAAGGAAGGGAGAAGGCGAAGAAACCCCCGAAAAACCGTCCGAAAACTATTTAGTGCGGCACGTTTGAAGTGTCGGATCTCCTCCAAGTACCTGGCTTACGAGCACTCCGCTGGTGGGACAACAAAGCTGTTTACATGCTGGCTTCTGGTGGTAGCGTGGAGCTTGATCGAGTGGTCCGACGGGACAAGCTTAGTGGCGAACAAGCAGAAGTGGCGTGCCCCCGAGTACTAAAAGACTACCAGACACTGATGGGCGGCGTCGACGTCCATGATCAGCTTCGCTTACAAAGGGAAGTACCACTAGGATGTATGTACACCTTATGCCTCTGTCCTAAATGTGTATGTACATGATGTTCCCAGGTACTCGCTGCAGCTTGCGATCAAATACAAGAAATTCTACAAGTCCCTGTTTCTCGGACTGGTTGACCTTGCGGTGATCAATGCTTACATCGTCTACAATGCGCGTCGTGCTGCTGATGGAATGCGGAAACTCAGCCATGTGAAGTTCCTCAAGCAGTTGCACTTTGAGCTATGCCAGCTCCGCGACGAAAACTGGTTTGCGCTGCTCAATAACACTGACTCCACGCCGCCGAAGAAGCGCACGAAGTCATCGTCGGCAGGGCACAACCGCGTCCAGAATGACGAGTGGCGGCCCGGCAATAACCAGACAGGCCTCAAGCGGAGGACGCGTGTGTACAAGGTGTGCTCGCTCCTAAAGGGGTCCGATGACGTGCGGGGCGGGGACTCCTCGATATACTGCAGTGATTGCAAGCTCACCACAACGTCGAAGCGACCGTAAGCCTGGCGAGTGTTCCTGAGCGACAAATCCCGGCGTAAGTACAACGGCGTGCTGATGACCTGCTTTGATATATGGCACCACGTGTGGCGGAATGGGACCCTGCTGCCGACGCTGGCGCGCAATCGTAAGCTCCGCGCCCGCACGCCTGCCAAGAACCATGCTGAGGAAAGTGCTGAGATGGAGAATGGGGCGTCAGGCGAAGGATCAAGTGAAGATGAGGGCGTCGGCGAGTTGGAGTCAGGAGGACGTCGTCGACAAAAGAGAGCGTGCGCAGCCGAACCAGCGGACTAAGCAAATATTGCCTCCATGCTGTTGTGTTGCTTCCAGTATAGTAGTAATGTCTGGTTTTGCCACGGCATACTCACTGATAACATCTGCCTTGGTCCATCTCGATTTCGTACTGCATCGCGCAGTTTTATCCACCGCCTTGGACGGCTTTTGTCCGCGTGCATACACGTTAGTTGGTAATGTTGTATATACAGCAATCGTTATCATGAATATACACGATAAACGAGGAGCCGGATAAGCTGGTGTAGGGTTACGGTGTGCGCCTATCCAGCATACACGATATCAAAATATATAGAAAATTGTATTTTAACCCTTACCCAGATATACACCTCGTTTTAGGCGGATGGGGGCGCTGGAAGGTATCCGCGTTCAAGGGGTTAATCGATTCGATACGTGAGCAATGAAAGGTTCGTTGCCGATAACGCAAATCTCGATCTATCCAATCACTGCAGCATCTCTATGGGAGTAGCCCTATCCGAGTTGTTTATAATTTTCAGTGTTTTATGGTACTGTTCCAAGGGATTGTTAGTGCTGCATAACCTGGCGGTGAATGGAATATTTACCGCTTTGAAAATCTCGAATCACATGGAGACAATGTCTGCGGTGAAGTGGTCTCTATCCATTGCGAAATTAACTGCTTTCCAACAGTTTTGAACCGTGAGCAAAACGTGAAAACAGACCGCCATGCAGCAAGTATTCGACCCTTGGTGCGTTGAAATTCATCTAGTGAAGTGGAGATGTGGAGACGATTTAAATCTCGGAAAACCATCTCCCTTGTAACACGATCTAATCCCCGAGTTTTGTCCTTGGCGTTTTTACAGACGTGTAACCAACAGTGCCCGAACCGTCACTTTCCTCTGTCAAACGAGTTTTAGCCTGTGATTCTTCGAACCCCTAAGTCTCCGCAGAGGCTTAGATCCCTCTAGTATTACTTACTAGAGACTCAAAGAGTCGGTATTCTTAACCAAAGGTAAATACACTCTTTGATACTAAAACTGAACTGTTATTTGTTTGCTTATCTGCAGCAAACCCGCCTGTGATGTAAATTTATGACTCTGTAACTATCTACCATAGTTAAACCTAGTCAAATGCATATCGAGTGGCTCTGAGGCCACGTACTGAGATCCTGTTAATAGACGAGGTACCTAGTACTCTTTCCGTCAAGGTGACACGTAGCGTGGCTACACTATGTGCGACCTTCGTGTAACCCCGTTACAGTCTCCACGGAGCGCTTCGCCCTCCAGTCGTCTCGAGCCTTGACTTCTTTGCGGAGCCGCGTTTCCGCCGTCTCCTAGGTCGCCTTCACACCGCTACTGACACCTCTGTCGTCCCTCTCGCAATACTCGGAGAGCAATGCGGTGGCACTGTCAAGTGCCAGTCGTCTTCCCGCCACAACCGCCACCAGCTGCGTTTCTTCGTCTCTCTCATCGCCACGCGTCGCCACGCCATCGTCATTCGGTCCTCCGTCCCGGGTCGGCACATCGCCGTCACCATCCGTCACCGTCCTCTGGAAAATTATCTGATGAACCGGACGTAGGTCTCTCCCACCTGCGCCCGTCCGTCGTTTTTCCGCAGCCTGGCGCTTCGAGTCCATCGGGCCAGCCATTCCTCGTTGCGTGCCTTTTTACCTGGTCAATACACTCCTTCGCAAAGTGACCGCTATCGCCGCATGCGTAGCGCCTGTTGAAGTGAGCGGTCGATCGGCCGCTTGTCGTGCGACTGTGGCGTCTCTGTGGAGCGAGGATGCGCTTCCTCGGCTCTGGGACCCTCACCTGACGCACAGCTGCCTTAGTCTTGCGTCTCGGCCGCTTTGGCAGCGGTTCCTCGTCCATCGACTCTTCGTTGCTTGATTCCTCGCCAGCTGACGTCATCAGCGTCTTCGCTAGGGAGTTTGCGGGTGGCGTCGGGCCGCTGTTCGCTGTTCTCGTGCTGCAGCTCGCTTCTCCCTTACCTTCTTCATGGGTGCCCAGAACTTACCGTTCAGGTAGCGATTCTCTGGTTGGATCCAAGGTCGAGGTCCTTCACGTTCTTCTGGCGCTGGCTTCTTCGTGTCTGAGGCGTTGCTGGGTTGCCGGATCGTCGCCGATCATCTTTGCCGGAGTCACCACCGTCATCTCCATCACCAGGCGAACCTGGCGGGCCTGCTCCTGTTGCGCCGCGACTCGATGGTGGTGGTGGGTTCTGCTGCGGGGCACCGGGCTAAATGACAGCTAGCAGCGCGACCAGCTGCTGCTGCAACGTCGCTGGCGTCGGCGCCTCCGCTGTCGTAACTGCTATATCTTCCGTGCTCCCCGCCGTCGATGCTGGTCGCGGTGAGAATGCGGCCGCTTGTGGTGGCGGCGGCACAAGCGTCGTCTGCGGAGACGTCGCCATTATCGCTGTCAACGGCGTTCCCGGCGTCGAGACTCCTGGTGATGCAGCAGACACCGCTGCCCACCGCACGTACTGGGGTACCTGAGGCGCGGCCGTTGTCGTCGTTGGCGTCTCTGCTGTCGACGGCCTCATTTGCGTCGCTACGACCGCTGGGGTCTTCTCAGTCGTGCTGGCTGCCGTGGTTGCTGGCGGGGTTGCCGATACCGTGGTAGGAGCCGCCCGCAACGCGGCGGTAGTCGTCGGCGCACCTTTGAGGCTTGCGAGTCGGGAGTTCAATCTGTTCACCGTCGTCAGAAGTTGCTGTAGCAGGATGGTCACTGCCGCAACGTCCGTGGCTGGCGCCAACTATCGGCGTGGCTGCCAAGGTCGTGGGGTTGCTGGCGTCGGCGCCGGATATCGTACTTGCTCGCGCGATACTTGCCGTCGTGTTGGTCAGTCCGATACCGGTGGCTGCGTCTGTCGGCGGCACTCCGGCCACCGCTGATGCTGCTCCCGCGCCCGTCGTAGTTGGAGGTGTACCAGAGGTGCTCGTGCGTGTCGCCGCGGTCGTCGTCGTCCCCATATTCGCGCCGTCACTGCTCGTCGTCGGAGGAATTGGTGTTCCGGTCTGATTTCCCCTAGTATGAGTGGGTATCGGAGTCGGTATCATATACGGTGCTGTGGAGACAGTCGCCGCTGCCGCTGTCTCTAGGTCTGCCCTCGTTGCTGGCGTAGGTGGCGCACGAGGTGTCAAGTGGGATCTCGTCGTGACTCCAGGCGATGTCGCCATAATTTTTGTAGTCGTAGTTGCTCGTCAAATAGAAGTCTACTTTGCTCGTTCAGATACTCGTGTTACCCTGTATGACTACCATGAATAAGCTTCCTTCTGCTGCTGTGGGGGCCGAGCCAACTGCGCACCAGTGCCGATACGCAGTCTGAAGATCGTCTGGCCGTCGAGAACCAACTGCGGTCCTCGCGCCAGGGTGTGTCCGACTGACAAGCACGCCCTACTTTATACTCGTTTTCGATTCGATCAACACTCCTCCTTCAGCTATCGACGTGTCTGTCCGACGCTCTAGCACCTGCAATTCCTGAGAATGCACCGCCGACGCCTACCAAGCCACTAGAGCTTCACGCCTCTGACGTCCGCCCTGTCGTGCAGCAGTCAGTCGACTCGGACGCTCACTGGTGTCACTCCTGAAGTCCCTGGGTACGTTCGCTTCGTCCGTCTCGTTCGCTAGCTGTCGAATTCGCTTCTGAGTCCGTTGGCGGCGCGTCCACGCGTCTCCTCCGTCCCCGTTCGTTTGTTCGCTTCATTCGTCGACTCTACGGCAGCACTCGGTGCCTACCGGGGCCTCTCAGTTTGTTCGGTCTGCTTCGCTCGGCGGAGTCGATCGGGGTCTCCTCGTCCTGGCAGATTCGGTTGTGAGCGCGCCCTCACTCAGTCGCGCCGTCGATCACTTCGCTCGAGCCGCGCTGGCGCACGCCAGACTCTGGCTGCACTACCAGCCGTCGCTACGCATCGCGATCCTTCTGCGGACGCCCTACTGGTTGTGTCACCGGTGGTCGCTCCATGTCAAGCTCTTCCCATCGGCGTTCCTTCTGCTCGCTGCCGGCTGCTCGCGGGCTTACAGCGTAAGACACTCTGTTTTAAAGCAGTGTGCATTTGTTTCAGTGTGCACGTATTCCTCACGATCGCTTTACCTCTCAGGCTTTTTCATTATCGTAAATTTGGGTCAGTCACTTATCGAATTCCGCGATATTCACACGGATGCGAAGGTTGCCATAGACCTCCTGCAAGATCGACGCCTGTCGCTTTCTCATGCCCATAGCAAACAACAAAAGGCTGGCAAGTAAGTATGTTGGGTGTTTCGGAGCTGTTGTTAATGATAATCGCCGTTGTTCGATGTCCAAAACACGATCACTTTAGGTCCCTCCCTGTACGATGCTACACTATGGTCGTGCCTTCCTCACCCTCTCACATAGGGTCAAGCGATCCAGGTCCAGATGCTGGTGTGAATTGTCAAGAGAGTATTTCCACAAGAAGGAAATTTTCGCAAATTTCGTCAATTCAACGCGTAGTGGTTGCCCCCGCGCCGGAATGTGGATGGAAAGTAAAAATCGCCAACACTGAATTAGCTGAAGAAAATCGTAGCCTTGGTCACAAATAAAAAAACTTATCCAACAAGGCACGCAACTTCTCTTTCAGTGTGAATATTTAATTAACACTGGTTCAGTTCGCGAGTGCGAGTCCCGATCGAATTCGAATAAGGTTCCCAGTAATCCTCAGCCAACCATCACATGCTGACAATTACTCCAGTGGCAGTAGGAATTGAACGGTATCTGCGATGAAGAATCTCCTGTTATTATCAAACTTTTAGGCTAAAAGTGGTTTCGTATGTCCATTTTAAAGTGCACTCAGAAGTTTGCGTTTTCACCGCTGCATCAACTCACGTTTGTGCTATAAATACCGTCGCAATTTAGACAGTATGAAGAAATTATAATCGACAGCAATAGTGCACTGTGGCATCGGAGAGGAGGATAGAGGAATTCGCGATACGCTCTCGGAGTTGCATGACAGAACACGAGGTTTCAGCCGAGTTTACAAGTACTGCAGCACCGGCGCCGACGATTGTAGTCCAGCCGAGCCCTCGCCGTTCACTATGGAGTCGGCTTGAAACACGATGGAATGAGCTTCAAGTCGGCAGACAAGGCTCCTACTCCGTCGAGCGTCTTGAAAGCTTGGACCACTATTGCAAGACCACCTCATGGACTCGAGTGATTGCGGTGTGCATCCTCACTCCGCTTCCTGCTTTGACAGCAGCCGTACTGTTGGAATCTATTCCACTTCGATCACCATCTGAAGGGTGGAAAGCAAACTGGTTGTTCTGGGTTCGAATATGTTTCATGGAGCTGATAACTACATTTACCGGAGTTTCTCAGGTATCTACATTTGTTCCCGGCATCAACTTCACCTTCTGGAAGAGACTTGTAGTGGCTGCTGGTACAAGTGCCGGCTTTGTTGGTGTGTTCCTTATTGCCGCCAGCACAATCGGGTTTCCCATTCCTCTCATGATTCAGATCGGATCGATTCCAGCAGGAGTTTTTGTACAGATGATGCTGTACCTTGTTCTTGGGCGAAACGTGTTCGCAAAAAACTCACGATTTCAAGTGTATCTCAAGCGATTTGATACCGTTCTGTCGGCGTTCGCGAGCTTAATTGTCATCTACCCGCTCTACAAGGTGCTCTACGAATTTGTGCCAAAACACTATCGAGCGGTTGTCGTAGTGGTGTTGCCATTCTGGAGGCTCGCAGCAAAGCAAATAATGGTCCGGGCCACCCGTGAAGTGGAAGACTTTATGCCTCAGATCGTAGCATTCTACATTGACTTTTACAGCACTCTCTTCATCTCTGTCTGCATGTCTACCTCGGGATCAATGTACCTGTCAGCGCTGTTTATCACAGCCGACGTGGCTCAATCGTTACTTGAGATCCGTGAGGCTCGTGCGAATGCAGCAACATTGTTACAGCTTGCTCAAGACCGACAAGCTTCTCAGATCTACCTCTCTCACAAAAACAGCCACGACTCTCACACATCGGAGTCTGTTGACTTACTGCAGTTGATTCTATCTGTTACCCGAGATCCTGGCCACTTTCACGTGACATTGCTTGAGCATATCCGATTGCGAGCATGTGTTCCCCACCCCCTTACGGAAGAACAAAGTGAGCGACTTGAGGCACTGGAGGCGTCAGATGTGTATAGGCGAAGAGAAACCCCCACCAATAAAGAAGGACGCCGACACCCAACACTAGCCAAATTGCGAGGCCTTCATTCTCGACAGGTAGCTGTCACTCCTGCCCCCAGAGATTTGGTTGCTGCCAACCTCACAAGCGACACAGAGAAGCCGCATTTCCTAGAGAGTGGAGGAAGGCCGAGGCAAGCTGAGCATTCCAAAAAACTCGTTCAACAGGGAATGCAACTACTGTTTCATTGCGAATACCTCGTACTGGTCGAGTACGTTGAATGTGTTGTCCCCTTCGTATTTATTTTGTATAACTCGATACGGGGGCAGTTGCCAAATATCATCTACTATCCCGGTGGGGCTGGAGCTTGGGCTGTAAGCACAGCGACGAATGTGTTGGTATTCGCAGCACTGGAAGCTGCAACACTGCTGCTTTTCGATGCTTTTCTGCGTCGCAAATTCGCGTTCTCACCATTATTTCAGCTTGCGTATGTGCTGGAAACACAAGTCTACCTGGTTCAAGCGAGCCTTATTATAGAGAATATCCTCCTGTTGCAGTATGAACTCCTACATCTAGGTAAAGCGCCCTCATGTGACTATTTCGGCTTGCTTTTGAAAAGGATAATCTAACTAATGTCTAACTACTGTATCATGTGAATATGTAGGTGCTGATTTCACTCTCCAGTTCGAGTGGCTTCGAAACAAATAAAGATCTGCGCTTGCTACCGGTAGTACAGGGACTTGTCATGATCGACGTGCTGAACCTGCTGCAATATACGAGCTCGTGCGTCAAGGCGAGTGCTCCTTGAAAGGCAAACCCATCACAAGTCTGCTTAGAACTCGTTTTCCTTCTTCGGGAGTCAACTTCAGCTTGAACTTCGAGTAGCTTCGCGATACAACGCAATAGGAGCTTTTTCCAGGGTTCTTACTTTAACCAGAAGGACGAGGCGTTAGCGCTCAATGTTGGCAGCTGAGCCGACTCGACGCGCTCCTCGATTTTCTTCACACAGCCGCGATGACACATGCGCAGCTCCTCAAACGTTGGCAGCACTGGATCATCCAGCACTAGCGTGTCGAACACTCCATCCCCAAGATGTTGTGATGATACAGGAGGCGGAGGAGCACACCGACAGGCACCGGAGATTAACTTTTCGGATAAACTCTTGTGCAAGGTGGCTTGCCTCAGCGAAAAGAAGCTGCCGCCTCGACCCGCTTGCGACCCATTACACGACTTGGAGCACGGAAACCCCTCCATATTCAAGTCCCCGAAGGTCACGTAGGCGTTCGAGGTATTCACGCCACCGGAGCGAGGTGTCGTTAGTCCCCACTTCGCTGTACGTCATCGAAATAAACAAGAGAGAGATCTCGTTAGTGGCCGGGTGGACCTGCGTCATGTTTCAAGCAAAAGCTCGCGTTACCGTGATTGCCGTCCGGGACTCGACCGCCAACTAGTTGCCAAGTCAAGTTGGTGCTGCCATCGCTCATCCTCCAGCTACAAACATCAAGAGAGAGAGAGAGTTTTAGCCGTGCAACAACTGAATTGCCAAGCGTGTACGCACGTGGCTTGCATGAGGTTCTCGATGTTGTAGGGTGCCGATCCATCCGCGTTCAGTTCCACTCCTGTCGGAGGATCGTTCAGGCAAAACTCGTGCGAAGAGTTGGTGTACAGGTCGCCCGCACAGATGGTCGGGATGCCGTAGCTGCCATCCCACCACGATGCCACACTCACGTCAGAGTCCAACATCTCCGCTACTAAGGCCCACGGCGGCACTGCAGCGCGTGGACTCTTCACAAGTACCAGCACTTCTTCCTCTTCTTCATCCCCACGGAAGTCCGTCAAAGCGTGACCCTCCGCAAGCGGCTCAAACACTCGCGCCTTCTCTTCTTGTGGTGCATCACCCGACAGCTTGAGACGAAACTCGGCTTTCATCGGGTCGGACGGCTCTTGAACGGGCAGATCGGGGTCCAGCAACGCACGGTAGAAGGCCGCGGCGCTTGTGTTCTCCTGCTGGGCCCCGTCCTCGAACAAACTCGCGCTGCCCAAGAGCTCGTGCAGCGACCCGTTCTGGAAGAAGTTGGCCGAGCACAGCCTCGCGAGCTGCAGCTTGAGTCCGAGCTCCACCAGCTCGCTGTCCCCCAGCGACATCGCCAGCAGGTGCTGTGCGAAGTGCACGTTGTTGTCTGCCTGGCAGCCGAGCCGCACGAACGAGTCGTTGAGTGTCGGGTCCGGGAAGTTGGGCGTCGACGTCTGCAGGAAGAAGCCGCCCGTGCCGTCGCGCTCGAACGCCACCGCGCCCTTGGCGTGAGCACTGAACGAGTCTCCACCGCCGCACACCTTCTTCCCGTCCTCAAGGGGCCCGCTAGGGTGAAAGGCCCCAGCGATTCCATTGAGCTGGTCGTTGAACAGAGCCCAGTACGGACTGCGCTCCCTCTGCTGGAGCGTGCGACTCACCGGGTCGCGGCCGCCTTGGCCCAAGCAGTCATAGCCCACGTCTCGGAAGTGGCGGAACTCGGGCGTCCGCGCGTCCGCGTAGAGGTAGCAGAGTCCCGCAGCTCTCGCTTCCAGCGCTGGCCAGCCGGCCGTAGCCACGTTGCTGCAGTCCGGCGCGGGGCAGTCGCACGGCGTGGGGGTCACGGCGCCGTCGGGCGATTGCACGTGCGCCGGCAGCTTGAGCACGGCCCACCACGCCACCGCGTCGCCGAGGCCGTCCAGCGCTCGGATAGGCGCCGCCGCCGCTCTGCCGACCACCAAAAGCAGCAGCGCCACCGCCGCGTCAAGCAGCATGAGGCAGGCGTCAATCAATATGCAAGCGGCGCTAGACTCGCCCAAGATCCCACCCAAGCAGACAGGCCTGAAGCCACAACTGGCCCCCAAGATCCGAGCGTAACGTCGCTCGAAGCCAAAGGATCGGAGACTTCACACTACGACACGCTGCACTCGAATGAAAGGCACTGCACCGATCCTCAGACAATAAATACCGAGACTTTAATTTGACGGCGGGGTCCTTACATGCGGACCTCCGGCTTGGCTTTCAACACTAAAAAAAATCGTATCTACACAGCGCCGGCAGCTACACGCCGACGCTGGTACGGCTGCTTACAGCACGCGCTCTTCTTACTCCCAGGACGCGCGCTTCATACCCGGCAGCGAACGGCACGCTCATAAAACAAGAACTTGCTGGGAAAGAGAGACCGTTAGCGCACGCACGCAGCCACTCCACCTCGCTTCGCTCGCGGCCTTTAGATGGGCACCGACTGCGGGACGCCACTCGTGGGCTTGAACAGTTTGGCAGAGCGGTCCGTGGGGAACGCCGGGCGCTCGCTGCTCATCTTGCGCTTCTCCCCGACCGACGGCTGGGGAGGAGGCGGCTGGGTCTGCTGCTGCTGCTGCTGCTGCTGTTGCTGTTGCTGTTGTTGTTGCTGCATCGGGTAGTGCATCTCCGGCGGCATGTGCTGCTGCGGAGGCATCTGGTTCATCATCACTTGCGGGTGCGGGAAGGTCGGGGGCAAGCCTCGGGATTGGCCGTCGTGGTGATACACCGGCGGGGGCGCGTACATGGGGTTCCCCATGGGGTGCGTCGCCATCACGTTGTGCATGAGCGGGTTCCCGTTGTGCGTCATGAGCGGCTGCGGCTGTCCGGGCTGCAGGGACGTCATGTCGGACTGCGGGCTCTTCTTCGCCGCCTCGGCGGCGCTGGTAGCGGCTTTGCGTTTCTGGCGGGCCAGCACGCGACTCGAGCCGACCTCGAACGACGTCGACATACCGGAGCCGATGCACGCGTAGTAGCGGCGCTCGCCCGCCGCCATCTGCACGAAGGCCTCGAACTGCACGTAGTACTTGACGTTGCGGCGCTTGCACTTGCCCTGGGCCATGTCCTCCGTGTACTTCCAGACCTTGGGCTTGAACTCGAAGCACGCGACGTTGCCGTCTTGCTGCACAAAGTCCGGGAGCCGCTCGCCGGTGATCCACTGGTCCTTCATGGCGTCCATCTCTTCGGTCTCGATGGAGCGCCCGAGCATGCACTCGCGGATCACGGCCTCCTCGAAGGCCACAGGGATGTTCTCGAGCGAGTGGACGCGCCCCAGCAGGATGAGGTCATCGAACGTCACGTTGCTGTTGAGCGTGACTTCCGTGACCAAGCTGCCGCGGCACTTGCCCCACATGAAGTCGTGCTGCTTGAGGTCTTCGATCTTAATGGCCGAGTAGTCTCCAAACACCTTACAGCTGGGGAAGCACTGCAGGTTGCGCCGTCCGTTCCTCCAGTACTTGAGCTTGAGCGGGGTCTTGACCTTGATCATGGCTTCCTGGGCGGTGCCGGAGCTGGCCGCGGGTCCTCTCGCGTCCGCGTACACCGGCGCCTGCGACTGCGCGTACGCGTCCACCTCCTTCTTGGTCCCCACCGAGTGGCTGTCCAGCAGCGGCGGGAACTGGTGGTTGCCCACTGGCAGCATACTGCCCGGCATGGGGTTGAACATCTGCGGGCCCGTGGACCGGGGGAAGTGCGGCTGCGGCACCTGCGCGTTCATGTCCGGGTGGTGGTAGCCCCTGGGCTCCGGGTACTGCGGCTGGGTGTAAGGGCCCAGGCGCTGGCTGGACGCGTACACTTGGTGGGACCCGTACGAGTCGCTGTACTGGGCGGCGCTGGAGGTGACGATGGGCGCCGGCCCTCGGCCCACGTCTTCTCGGTGCGGGGGCGAGTACTTGCGGCTGTACTCGAAGGGCAGCGGGTCGGCCGCGTAGTCCTCCGAGGTGCTCGGGCCGGGCTTGGCCAGCGACTGGAACTGCATGGCCGAGGGCGGATACTGCGGCGCGTACTGCGGCTGCTGGTTGGGGAACGGCATCTGGTAGACGCGGTCCATCTGCTGCAGCGCGCTCGCGTTCGGCTTGGCGTCCTCCTGCTCGCGGGCCTCGGGGCTGCGGCCTTGCGGCGGCGTGAGCGCGGCGCTGGACGAGGGCACGGAGCCGGCGCTGCTGGAGGCCGCGGACGGGGGCGCGTACAGCTGGTTGAGCGTCATGCCGACGGCCATCGAGGCTCGATTCGAGCTGCGCGTGGGGGGGGCGGGGTGGGATTCGACTCGGCCAGCGACGGAGCGAGGCGGGCCAACGTGACACGGGCAACGACCGACGCCTTGGCGCGAGGGGTGGAAAGGAGAAATGAGCGTTCGGGGCGGGAGACTTGCGGACTTGGCCCCTTGTCTACTGTCGGCATTACAGAGTGGGTGGGCGGCGCATCCCCCCGCACCCAAAAAAAGGAAATGGGCCCTGCCGCTCGAGTGACGGAGCGGGACCTCGGCGAGCTCACGACGACGACAGACTCGCGCACGGATGACAGTCGTGTCGAGGTTCCTTAACGGCTGCGCAGCCGTCATCGCGGGCGCCGGAGGAACGTGGATGTGGGCCCATACGGCTCCGCTACGGGGACGCGGCAGCTAGCTTTTCCCGGTCGTGCCTCGACTGACGACCCTGGAAACGGCGGAGTCGGCGAGATGTGCGGAAGCGGTCTGGTTTCGGCTGGACGCTTCGGCTGCACTGCAGCCCCTTCCTTCAGTGGCGCAGAACTATCGGTTCGATCTGCATGCAGCAAAATGGGGCCTCGCGGCCGGAAGTGGGTCGGCCAAATGGGACCCCGGACTCGTCTGCGGCGAGCGCTGGCGTACCCGCGCAGGCGCGGGCGCGGCGGCCCGGCGCTGCGCGCCTTGGGCACTGATAGATTGAAGATTTTCGGTTCTATCTTTTGACTACAGTGTGACCCGTCGCGCCAGCCGCTGCGCTCGCAGAAGGGCCGCTTGTGATTTCGAAGCAGGCTTTTACAGGCATCTTTTGCCGAGTGAGCGCCGCGCCGCCGGCCATGGCGCCTTGCTCGCCGCGCCGCGCTGCCTGCTAGTGCTGCGGCGGCGAATGGCAGCGACGCGGCCTCGTAGCTGCTCGCGCAGTCACGCAGAGTGGGCCGGAGAGTCAGATCCGCAGCTACTGAATTCACAGTGGGATCCGTTGACACAGGGCTCGTCGTCGATCGCGATGGTTGGCACCAACGCGGACGCGGACTCCGCAGGGCCTTCGCCGCAGGAGTCCTGCCAGCCAGCGAGCAGACCCGCGGCCACGCGCCACGTATCCGGGAGGGGGCTCCGCCGCGATTTGACCGCGGGGTTCGCGTGAGCGGCTCGACAAAGGGGCTGTACAGTACGGCCAGCTTCAACGAGGGAATCCTGCAAGAGCAGGGGGTGACTTCGATCGTCTTTCAGGACCAGCCCTCTGCGGAGCGAGCGTCCCGCCGTCGTGTCGCCAATGGCTTCGATTCTTCCGCCGTCCGCGGCTCGGCGCCCTGCCGAGGTGTCGGTGGTGGCGTCAGGCACGTCCATGCTTGCTTTGCCGCCGCCGAGGCTTGCAACGCTTGCAACGAGTGGGAGCGCTTCAGCTATGCTCGCGATAGTCGCCCAAATCGTCCCACCTCGCATCGAGCTCGTTTACAGGCAATGGCTCGAGCTCGAACAAACACGCCGAGTCGGCGCAGTAGCTGTCACGGACGCGCTGACCATACTGCGTGACAGGCTCGAGCCCCTAGGACAAGAGCTCGATCGCATCGAGCTTATTCGCGTTCCTGCAGCTCCACTGCGGCGTCCGGCGGAAGTGGCGGCAAGGAGCGATCTAGTGCGGGCTGGTCTCTGCCCGCCAGCCTGCCAGCAGGATGTGCCGACTTCTGGCGACTTTGCCCCGGCTAGCGTTAGCTCACGGCGCTTGTCCTCAGCTGGACTCCGGGCTGGAGGAGCCGACGAGGTCTCGATTGCACGCCAAGGCAGCAGCTGGACCCGCAGCAGAGGCTTCATCGCGTCGCGAGGTGGCTGCCTCTGCTGGATGCAATGGTCCGCCGCGCCTTCCTCTCGGAGGTGGCGTGGCCATTGGCATGCGAGTTGGGGCTGCCCGTGGCCGGCTCGCCTCGCGAGCGTAGGCGTGGCACGCAAGGGGGGCGGAAGATAAGCTGGGCAACGCTGGCCGGCCACGCTGCAGCGCTGCCCAGTCTCTATTGATTCAACGTCAAGACAACCATACCGAGTAGTGGGATTCCACGCCAAGATGTAAGCTTGCCCGCGATGCCACGAGTGCCCCACAAGGCGCAGGTCAACATCATCGTGCTGAGCGGCTCGAGTCCGGTCACCGTGTCAACAGCACACGACCGCTTTGCTTGATGCAACACACGCAACAGACACACGATGCCTCCATTTCGTTGATAAATAAGCAGCCTGCTGCCAGAATAGTACGGGCACTAACGACTACTCTGCATGGCCGCCTTGTACTCACGCACCTCGCGCTCGCGTTGCTCGGCTTCGAGCCGCAGCTCCTCGTGGCGCTTGGCTTCTTGGACGGCCACCTCGGCGCTGTGGACGCGGTGGTAGGTCGTCAAGATGGGGATGTCGTCCGCACAGCGCGACGATTTCCGCGGCGGAGACGGCGGTGGAGACGGAGGCGACTGCACGGCCGCCACTGGACTGCGGGCAAACACCTCGTCCCATAGCGCTTTCACTACGCCCTCGGGCTCTCTGGGCGGCAGCTTGAAGCTCGCAGACTCGTCGTCTTCGGGCCCTGGCTCCTCGTCGTCCGACTTGTCCATGGGCGTTCCGTCGCCTCGATCCATGAGCATGTCCCCCACTGCATTGGCGAGTACAGCCTCCACTTGGTTGGCACTCACACTTGACGGCACGATAGAGGCGACTTCGGTCGTGGTTGTGTGCTCCTTGGCGGCAGGACTCTTGGACGGGCAGCACCCCATTGTGCCCGCTACAAGACTTTATCTATCTCGGTTTTTCTTGGAAGGACGAGGAGTGCAGCGCCGTCGCAAACAGTAACGAACACAGACTCAAAGGCTACTGAGCTGGCAGCCTCGAGCGATGACAAGAAGGCAGGCAAACGGGATGCCAACGTCCTCCGCATCAGATCCCGTTACAAATAAGATAGGATGGCTACATTCTTGTGGGAATTCATTTCAATCCCATTTAACAGCATTATAAGTAGCCTACCCAATAGCATTAACTTCAACCTGGCCTGCTTCTCACTCGCCCAGGAAGAGCGCCACGCCTGCCAACACCCAGCGTGCCCTGTCGCCTGCAATGGGCAGCGAAATCTCCACCAGCATGCGCTCTCGGTCCGTGGCGTAGTACAGTGGGGTCTTGATGCAGTTCTCCTTCTCGTACACCTCCTGCGCGTCCTCGCGCACGAATGCCACGTAGCAGGACGGCACCGCGACCAGCTCCTGGGCGTCCGACACAGCTTCCAGAAGTGTACCGCCTTCAAAGGAGGCGCCTTGCAGCAGCAGCCTCGTGAGCTCAAACCACTCGACTTTCGTGCCGCTCAGACGCTCGCGTTCCCAGCAGGAGAGCAGCTTCATGCCATCCATCGAGCACTTCTGCTCGCGCGCGCTCTGTTGACGCAGCGCATTGAGGAACGTGCCGGGATGCAGCAGCTCCGATAGATCGAGCCCTTTCGTAAGCAATTGGCCCGTTCCGACGGCCTCTTGCCACTCAGAGAGCGCTCGCTTGCGCATGGCAAGTCCGCGCAGCCAAGTGGCGACGTTCTCGCTGCCCTCCCACTGAGCAGCCCACTCCGTCGGAACAACGCCCTTAAGCAGAGCCTTCGCGACCGTCTGGATGGCTGGCGTGAGTAGTCCAGTGCCGTAGATCACCTTCTTCAACGCCTGCAGACTCGAATTCACCTGCTGAGCCAGATCCAGCGCGTAGTCGTTCTCCAGTGCCACGAAAGCGTCCGCCGGAGCCATAACTTGCAGGTTCTTCCCAGCGCTGGAAGACACAGACGCCCCTTCCAGTTGGAAACCAGTCGTGAGCTTGCCCCACGTCTCCAGCAATGGGCCGAGCTGCGCTCTCCACTTCTCACGGTCGAAGGTCGTCGCTTCGGCTTCACCGGATGAGAGAGCCTTCAGCTGCGCGATCACCTGGCCAGAGAGAGAACGCTGCATTGATCGCTCGATGTTGTCTGGGAGACCAAACATTGCGGGGGCGTCGACGTCTGGGAAGCGGTCAATAATGTCGAGGAAGTCGGCGTGCTGCGTGCTTTGAGGCAGCTTCACACCGCGCATCAAGCCTTTTTGCCCAGACAGAAGCTCCTGGCCGAAGTACTCGGCTAGGTTGCAACGGAGCACCCGCAAGTCGTACGGGTTGTCGATGCGCCCACCGTAGATCGCATTCTCCATCAGGCCATGGAGCGATTGCCAGTCGATAGCTCCAGCCCCGCCTCCGCTGGTCTGACAAGCCAGCTCCATCACATTCGAGCCTGCACGGAAATCACCGAACGAGAACTCGTAGAACTTCGTCCAGCCTTGCGGGATGTACGTGCGTCGCTCCTGCAGCAGAGCGTGGAAGAACGCCAGCAAGAAGAGAAGTTGTGCACGTGCCGAGGTGCCCTTGGCGATGAACGCGGGGTTCCACGCAGCGTACGTACGTTGCAGGTTCTTCTTCATACCTGGAGGAGACTCGAACGTCATTTTCAAGCTCTGCTCCAGCAGAACAAGCGGGAACGCGTCGTGAGGCTCCGTCGTGAGCCACAATCGGAACTTGTGACTAGCGTTGAGTGCACTAAACTCCTTCTCAAGCACCGGAAGCCAAGCGATGACGAGGTGCAGGTTCTGCAGACAGAGCCACTCGCCGTGCTCGGCTGTGGACTTGAGCAGGTTGAGAGCCTTCTCCTGTTGGCCGCCACCCATGGCAACCTCAAAGTAGTGTCCCTTTCCAACGACCGACGTCGCCACCTCTTCGAGCTCCTTGGACGGATCAGCTCCTGCCGTCGTGAGCAGAAGCACTGGCGTTGTGTTGGTGGCCTCTTCCGTGCCAATGACCTTAAAGTCAAGCGACGGGGGCGTCAACGACTTGAGCTGCATTACACCGCAGATAAACTGAATGATAGCGCTCTGAAGTCGATCGGGACGCAGTGCCTGGACAACCAGGAGCTTCTGGAAAGCAGAGAGGCCTCCCGCAGACCCGGACTTGTCCATCTTCGGGTGGAAGTTCTGCTCGCACTCGGTCGACTTGGTCCATCGGATCCACATGTCGTGGCTCTCGAACTTGCACTGATGAGCCAGACGCGGCAGCGCCTCGACAAACTGCGTGAACGCCTCCTTCCTCTCGGGTGAAGTCCATTCCGGCAGTGCTGTGTGTCCTCCTCCCGATCCTTTTTCGACATCAATCACTTCGCCACAGAAGAACTCGTACTCGTTCTTCTCAAAGCATTCGGGGTGCATCCCGTGCACCAAGTGCATGCCAAACATCGGCCGGTCCTCTTTAAAGAGCGCGCGACCAACGAACATGAGCAGCTTATGCTCCAGGATGGGGATCAAGCGCAAAATGCGGTCCTTCGTGCTCGAAGATTCCATTTTCGTTGCCAGGGTGGCCTTGAAGAGCCCCAAGAACGAAGCCAGCGAGAAGCGGTACATGTGGTTGACGGCGCTCAGTTGTTTCACCAAGAAGAACATCTTGGCGCCTTCGCGAGCGAACGGAGAGTATGTGTCACGCTTTTCATCCAGCTCCTCGGACTTCTTCGCTGATCGCTCCAGGGCGTTCTCGATCTCAGCACTCGTCGCCTTTGTCTTCGTTAAGGACTCGACCAGAATGGTGTTCTCCAAGATATCCCCTTCAGACGTCGCCAGGGCCTCGACAAGCTGCTTCTCCAGAGCCGCGAGCTGCACCTTGCACTCCTCTTCTTGTCGGAGTAGCTCACTCTTCTCCTGTTCGAGTTCGGGCTGCTCGTGCTGGATCGTGACACCAAGAAGCTGGCCCTCCAGACCAGACTTGGTGACCGTGAAGTTGACCACGTTGACGATTGCCACTGCGTCGGGCGCGAGCGGAGGCGAAGGGTTCCGAGTGACCAGGAACAGTCGGAAGTTTTCGTTGTAGTCGATCACCTTGTCACCTAGCGCGACGACAAACCGCGGACCTTGATGGATCAAGTCCTTGCGAACCAACGGATACAGATAGGGCTCGATATTGTCGACTTCCAGGATCACGAGGGTCTTGCCGAAGCGCACAGCTTGCTCCACAAGGTTCACGAACCGCGCATCTTGAGACTGAACGATTGACAGTGGACGGGTCGTATCCTTGGCCAGTTCAGCTTGCAACCAAGTTGTACTCGCACTGGCAGGATCAATGATGAACGGACAGCGTTCGCCACTGGAATTCGACACGATCAGCGCGTTCTCCATGGACAAATTGTCCGAAGGAAGCCCCATGCCCTTCCACGTGAGTAGCTCGCTCTCCGTGCTCAGCAGCTTGCGGTAATCAAAGTGCAAACTGCTTGTAGGGTTGATACTTTCGAGTATATCGCGCTCCCATTCCTTGACGACACGTTTACGGGCATCTTCGGAGCACTTCCCGAGGAACGTTGTGAAGGCCGAAGCCAGCAGTATGCGCACCGGTAAGTCGGTGAGACGATTCTCTAGCTCCTTCACTTGTTCAGACCAGCGATGCTTCTCACCGCCCAGCTTGCTAAGCAAACCCTGCGCCTTGTTCAACGTGCTTTGAGCTTGCTCCAAGTTGACACGTAGTATCTCCGCTTCCTTGGTCTTTTCTCCAAACTGCACCTTCATCTGGTCAACTGTAATGTCGATCTTCTTGAGCTCGCTTTCACACTGCAGAAGACGCTGCTGAGAGGCTTCGAGCGATCTCTTCGCCTCTGCAAGGTCCGTTTCCAGCGGTTCGATCTTGTTGAGCACCATCGAGTACTTGAGGTTTGCCTTCACCCACGTGGCCAGTGGTGCAGCAGCTACACTCACACGGTAGATGGTCTCGTGGTCGAACGATGACGTTTTACTCTTCACCAGCTTCGTCACAGCCTTGGAAATCTCCGGGGTGATACGATGCGCGTCGTAGTTGAGGATATCCTCCTTCACGCCTCGATTGCCCAGGAATTTCTTCATGGAGTTCCAGGACGTATCCTGGATACCCAACAACATGAGCACCGCTGAAAGCACGTCGTGGATCGGCTCGGGCGGCATCTTGAGCGAGCGGATCTCGTTCAGGTTGTCGCTCTTAATGTTGCCCACCGCTTCCATGGCAGTCTGCAGAATGGGCGTGATCTCGCCCAACTCCTGCTCGATCTCGCGCTTGCGAGCACTCGTGGCCGTCTCGGCCTTGGCGAGCTGCTTCTTGAGGTCTTCGACCTCGCGGCGGTTGTTCGCAGCACGGTCCAAAGCGTTCGTGATCTCCTTCATCGCCTCATCAGCGGAGATCTGCGCGGCAGTCAGGTCCTTCTTCTTCAAGACGGCGTTGCGGCTCAACTCGTCCACCGTCACGCTGGCCTCTTCCAGCTTGCTCAGGCCGCTCTTGAGGTGGCGGATCTCCTGCACAATTTGCTTGCATTTCGCCTCGAACAGCGTGCGCCACGTCCCGAGGAAGCAGATAAACTCGCGAGGCGTAGCTCCAAACTCCTTGCAGCTCGCGTACAGGCTCGTGACGAGTGGCGTCGTTTTCATGAGGCTGTCGACAAGCTCCGACCCGTTGAGCAAGAGCTCTGGGAGGCGAGCCATGCTGCTGGTGTTCCATTCCCCCATCCAGACGATCGCACAGCGAGTGTAGAGCGCTGGGTTGCTCTCACAGCGCAGCACAAACTGCGGGTTGCGTGAATCCATCGCCAGCACCACGTGCACAAACTGCCGCACTCGAGACACGAAGAAGTCGTACACTGTACGAATGTGCTCCTGTCCGCTCGCTCCGATGCTCTCGAGCATGAGCTCCTTGAGTGGGGCAATTTGCGGCTCGATCTCCTCGTGCGTGTACAAGCCAGGCACTTCTCCGGAGCTGAGCAATGAGTTGGTCAGTTCCAAGATGGCGTCTTGCGTGAAGTGGTGGTCCTCCAAGTAGAGCACGTAGTGCTGCCCTTCCACGCCAGCTTTCACCAGCAAGCCCTTGAGATCAGTCCGGAAGCTGCTCGCGTCGTAGTTCCGAGTGACGCTAGGGGAGAACATCGTGTAGTTGAGCATGTACGAGATGAGCGTCGCGGCCGAGCGTCGACCGACGCCAGAGTTCCCGACAAGCAGCATGGACCCACCAGGCTCCGACAGCACACGCTCCACGATGGTCAAGTGCTCGAGGATCTCGTCGAAGAGCAGCATGTGTAAGTCCTTCTCTTCGCGCTCGTAGAGCACCATTCCTTGTGCAACAACCTGGGAGAACTCGTCGCTAGCAATCCGCTGTAATGGTGCGGCCAGCGTTGTAACAGCGCCACCAGCTTCAGCGCCAGCGCTTCCACCGGCAGACCGACAGTGCAGCGAACTGAAGTACACATCTTGCAACTTGGCAGCGTGACGCCATTGCTGCTTCCACACACTGTTCAGAATGCCGTCAAACTTGGACTTGGCCTCGTTGTCTACGAGTCGATCGCGGAACAGTCGACGCGCCTCGTGTGCCAGGGCGTCCAGTACCTCTTCGTGCTCGAGATCGTACCGGACGAGCGCAAAGACCCACTTGGTGAGATCACGTGGTGTGAAGAGGTAGTGGCGCTGTTCGTCAACCGAGAACTTGGTTTTGACGGCGTCGTACACCTCGACCAAGCTCTTGGCGAGTCGATCGCGGTTAGCGGAATCTCGCCAGGTAGCTGGTAAGTTTGGCGTGCTAGAGGAATCAAACACCCCCTCCAGGAAGGTCGAATACACCACGGCGAGCTCCTCCGTGGATGGATAATCCATGTACGCAACCTTCACGATGGCCGTGAAGCGCGTGGAGAGCGGGTGTCGCCCCACTGTCGTTGCAGCATTCATGGACGCAACGAGCTGAATCTTCTCGACGCCGAGGAATTCCAGGTGCTGGTCGTAGAAGCCGTTGAAGGTGATCAGTTGTTGGAGGAAGGCGATGAGCATGCACGTATCGTACTGGTCTGGCTTTGGCAAGTTGATGTCCTTGAGGTAAAGCACGAGTCTTTCGGCATCTCGAGGGCGATAAACGCGACCTGTCGGCGTCGAAAACAGCGAACAACACTGCGCGATCTTGTGAATCACGTGGTCGGCGGTTGTCTGCGCATTGCAGTGAAGAACGGAGACCGTGACGCTCTTGAGGTTCTTGAACGCTTGGCGGATCAACATGTTCTTGCCACTTCCTTCGGGTCCGACGAGGATGAACGGCTCCATCTTGTCCACCCACGGCTCAATGAGCTTCAGACCTCGTTGAACACTAACCGTAGGCACTACGGCGTCCACGCCGTTAATCACCAAGTCTTTGCGGTCCATCTTGCCATCCATGGCGCCGTACGTGTCTCGCTTGGTCTCGTACGTGTAGAAGGTTGAGCCTTGGCAGTAGCAATCCAGAGGTGCGTTAACATCGGGCGGACGCTCGTTCGCCATCATGAAGAGCGACTTCGCGAAGGACGCGCGCGAGCCCATGGCCAAGTTCGCACCCAAGCCGCGGATCATGGCGCAGACAAACTCGGACCGTGTCGTAGCCGTCGCCACGTGGCTCAACCCGTTCATGATGGTACCGACTGTCGTCGTCGCCACGATAGCCTCGTACTTGTGCAGTTCTTCCAACCCTCTCGTGAACAGCTCGTCAATCCATTGTTTCAAAGCCTCGCGAGTGCTACTGGCACTCGGGTCGGACGCAGGTGGGAGCGTGAGCAGCCACTTGCTCACAAGGCGCTCGATGGCCATGTCCTCGTCCGAGAGGAAGATCATCCCCATGCGCGAGATTGTGGCAGGCGATGCGAAGCGCAGGTCGTGCGTCTCGAATACAAAGTTGACGTTCGGGCCGAAGTTGATGCGCTCGCCGTTCGGGAGCGTGAGCAGGTGGTTGTCGTCCAGCACCGAGTTGAGCGACTCGATCCACTCCGGGTCCACGTCGCCGTCACAAATGATCCACGAGCGAACATTCTCGGGCTCCTTGACGACTTGCCGAGCCGCGGCAGTCAGCACACCGTCCTCCCATTCACGCGTGTCCAGGTCCATGTGCCCCAGCAAACGCTCTCGCGGCATCGACTTGGGATTCATCACGTGCGTCTTGACAAGCTGGCCGCACCGGATCAAAGCTTGCTGCAGAACCTGCCACACCGTGGACTTGCCACTACCAGAGGGCCCCACGACCACGCAGCCCATGCGCTGGTCGAGCGATTCCTTGAGCTGCAGCATTTTGCGGATCTGCAGCTCGTCCACTTGCAGGAAGAACGGTTTGCTAGTCATGACGTCGCGAATGGCGTCGCCCAAAGCACCACCCGCTAGGTCAGTGGACTCGACGCCCGGGAAAACGTCTCCGATCAAGGCTAAGAACCGAGTCGAATCCACGAACGTGAGCTTGGAAAGCGTGTTGATGCGCACTGCCTTGATGAGGATCTCGGTTTCTTCCGCTGTCGTCATCCTCGCGGGTTTGCTGTCTGCAGACTTGGCTTCCTCTTCTCCGCTCGGTGGTTTCCCAGCATTCGTCGCGCGCTCCTTTTTTTCAGTCTGCAGGAGCTTCCCGGCCGTGTTCAGGACAGCCTTCAGGGCACGCAGACCCCAATCGTAGTGTTGCTGTCGCGACAACAATTGCCCAGACAGCGAATACAAGGAAACAACCTTTGATGCGATGTCTTTCGCCTCGCTGAAACCTTCCGAGTAGAGGATTACCTCTGCGATGAGGTTATTGTCCGGTCGGCCCATCGCAACGGGACGGAAGAGCGCCTTGAGGTTGTCGGGGAGCTTCGAGCGTCCGCCGTAACCCTTTCCAGCAGGGTTGAGCGTCACGAAGATGCCGGCGTTGAAGTCCACGTCCACGGAGCGGTTCAGGAGGTTGATCGTCCCCGTTTTCTCCTTGATGGCGTCTTGAATGACCTGAATCTGCTGCGAAATGGCCGAAAGCTGGTCCTCCTTCAGGCGATTGAACTCGTCGAAGCAGCCCCAGGCTCCGCACTTGACGAGGCCGATGAAAATGCGCCCCATGGACTGGAAGTCGATGCCTTCGTCGCAGTTAAACACCAGCACTTGTCGTCCGAATTGTCCGCCCAAGGCCTTCACGGACTCGGTCTTGCCTGTACCTGCAGGTCCGTACGGGTTGCCACCGAAGCCCATGTGCATACCTTGCGTCAGCGTCAGGTAGCACTTGTCCGTTAGTGGCGTATGGACCAACTTGGGGGCGTTGCCCTGGTACTCGTACGTGTAGGCAAACTCGGCGTCGTTCATCCGAATCAAGCATGACTGTGGGTCTTTGCCTGCCTTCCGGGTGTCCAGGTAGAAGCGAAGCTGCTTTTGCCAGATCCAATCGGTCACGGAGCGGCAATTGGCAGCTAAGAGCTGATCGCACACGTCGATGTGATGCACGAGGTCTAGCACGAGCGCCTTGACCTTGAGACTCATGAGCAGCTCCGTACTCAAGTCCAAGGACGTCAGTTCTCGCAGTGTGTCCTGTAGACTGCGCTTGAGCTCTTGAACTCCTCCACTTTTGACGGCCGCTTCCGCTTGAGAGCAGAATCGGATCTGCTCGGCAAGACACAGCACTTGCGACGGGAACGCGTGGTAGTCTGGAGCACTCGCGCTCGCACACTGGGCTGTGAGTGCACGAATGGTACGGCGCATCTCTTCCGTGAAGGTTTCCAGCCATTCCTCGACGTTGATCGTGACAGCTACCGGTGTGTGAAGCTCCACGCGCTCGCCGGCAGCACTCAACATGGCCACGATCTGGTCTTTCTTGTCCGAAAACTCGACGCGGTACACACCTTGGTAGAGCTTTTTGAGGTGGCTCTGGATCACTGCGGGGTTTTGGGCCTGGCCCAGAATCTCCAGCAGGTCTTCGTCGCCAATGAAGTAGAACCGCGGCATGCGCGAACGCTTCTCCTCCAAGAAATCGGCCAGCGCTTTTTGGCACCGCTCGAGCTGGTCGACCATTGTTGTGAGACGCTCGACCAGCTGAGGGAACATCAGTTCATCCGCGAGGTTGAAGAGCTTCGGGTCTCGCTCGACCGCGCCCATAATGGCTGTGAACTCTTCATCCACGCGACGGAAGCGACTCTGCTCGGAAGGCAACGCTCCTTTCGAGAAAATGGGCTCGAGGAAAACCCACTTGCGCTGGATAACGTTGAGCTGCGTCAGCACTTGGTCGAGCGTGCTCATCTTGATCTCGTATTGACTCGCTTCGACCTCGAACGGCTTGAAAAACTGCGATTCCTTGAGCGAGGCCAGCAGCGACTGGTTGTCGCCCAACGCGAGCGTCAAGTCCTTCCAGTCTTTGATGATGGCCACGCGGCGTCCGTCATGTTCGTGCGCCAGCAACGCGAGTTCTGCGGTTTCCGTCCACGCACGGAGCTCTTGCAAGGCATCGCGGATTGTCACCTCGCCTTGCGCTCGAGCGTGGAGAACCTTGATGAACTGCAGTGTAGCTGGCAGCTCCAGCACGGGGAACACGTCGATGAAGTGCTGGACGATCAAGTTGTTCTTCTCAACACCGCGAGGGAGCCCGAGCTTGCGGAAGAGCTGGGTCCAGTGGTCGTCCTTG
Source organism: Phytophthora pseudosyringae (assembly GCA_019155715.1). NCBI lineage: Eukaryota > Oomycota > Peronosporomycetes > Peronosporales > Peronosporaceae > Phytophthora > Phytophthora pseudosyringae. The sequence goes on from JAGDFM010000406.1 coordinate 29,277, forward strand.
AACGGCTCGCCGCGACAAAGCTTGAGAGCTGGCATCGCACGCTTCACGATCGTATTGAAGTCGATGATCTTGTCCACGACCGCCGTACGCTCCGATCCTTGCGCGGCTTGCTCTTTCACTGCGTCCGCCCATTTCTGAGCGGTGTCGGCCAGTGCGAACATGTTCGTGCAAAAGGCAAACCAGTCCTGGGCAGCAAGAGCCTGCACCTCCTCTCGGAACTGACGGTAGGTGTCCCAGTTACGCTGCAACTTTGTGATCTCGTCGTCAAGTGCTGCTAGGCCATCGAATACTGGTTCGGGTATCGAGAACGCGGCGCAGTTCGAGGTCAACGTCACGCTCCGCGTCTTCAGGTCGTCCATCTTTTGGCGCCAGTCGGTCATGGCAGCGTACACCTTGGCGAGCACTTCGTCTTCCCATGACTGCACCTCGGCAGGACGCTTAGCTCGCCACTGCTCGCGTAGTTTGTCGACGTCTACGTTGCATTCCACCACGTGCGCTTCGATCTCACCCTTGAGGCTTTCGCGCTGCTCCTCAATCATGTCGTTGAAGGCCTCGAGAGCGATCTCAAAGTTCTCCCATCGCGTTGGGAGTTGAGAGAGACGCGTCTCCACTTCAGTCGTGTCAAGGCTTGCTCCGCTCATTCCGGCACTGCTGCCACCACCAAGCACAGCGAGCAGTAGGTTCTTCTTCTTCTCGGCCTTGTCGAAATGCGACTGAACGTCACCTCTGCGAGCATCGATATCCTTCCACTCCAACTGAGCAGCCCCGATCTCGTCGATGGAGTGCGGGCGCTTGTTCAAGCTCTCCATGGACGCATCCACGAAGTCTTCCACGATTCGGATGTGGTTCAAAGTACTCTTTCGCAGTGACAGGAGCAGCGCATCGGTGAACCGCTGCATGTGCTCGTCCAGCGAACGCTTGAATGGCACGAACGACAAGTGGATACAGTCCACTTTGACTGCATCCGGGATCTTCTCGCTCTCCTTCCGCTTGCCGCGGATCGTTTTGAAGTTGATCTCCCAATCCGCGGGTTCCTGTAGTGTCGACTCCATGATTGCATCCAAGTCAACGTTCCCACCGCCTCCGATTCGCGCTAGAAACCCCCAGTGCTCGTACTCGAACATGATCCCTTCCAGGCGAGTGAACAAGCGTTCACACGACTCGTACACGCGTACGAGGTTTCGTGCGTTAGCATCGCACATGGCTGCGAACACTTGCGAGTTCGCAAACCCTCCAAACTTGGTGGGTCGGGCCACGAACTTCTTCATCGCTTTGTAGTACGTCGTGCGAAGCTCTTCCACCGGGGGCTTGAGCACTAGTATCGAGCCTCCGGATGTGGAGGAGGCTAGTGCAGCGGACGCTGTGGGGAAGTGCAGCTCCGTTTTGATCTCCTTGATCTCGGGGAGGTTTTCGTTGAGCATTTCCAGCCCGAGTTGGTAGCCGGACTCGAGCACCTTGTACAGCTGATGGTCCCAGTAGAGGAACCACTTGGCAGTGCGTGCGGGGTCTTGCTTTCGCGTAGTCAGCTGTGCGCTGCGCTTGATCTCGTCCCAGCGCTCTTTCCACTTCTGCGGATAGCGTAGCAGATCCACATCCACGAGAGCGACGAGCTCTTCTCCGACCTTCTCGTGAGCGCGCTTGAAGCGCCGGTTCTCAGCTGCCAGCCGATCTGCTGCAGTCTGAAGTTGGTTCACGTACTCGTCGCACTCGTCCAAGTTGGCCCACGTCACGTCCTTGCTCTTGGTTTTCTGGTTCTGACTCTGCGCGATGCCCGGACGTTGGACGGCATCTTCAAAGGCGAGCAACGAGTCCAGCAGCATGGGCTTCTGCTCGTCGATGATTTGGGCCTCGATGCTGTTGTAGAAGTTTGCCACCTTCTGCAGCGTCACGCCAAAGCGATAGTACTTCTCAGCCTCCTCGGCCACTTGACGCACTCGAGTTGGCACCCACGCGTCGCCAGCTTGGGCTGCTGCCTGCTGCGACGACAGCTCTGTCAGCTGACGCACGTCGCGCAGCAAAGTCACGAGGAATTCACTGAAGTTCACCACGAGATCGCCGCTCTGCTTGTCAATCTGCATGAGTCGGCCACGCAGTCGCAGTGATTGGCCTCCGCTGCTGTCATCGTCTTCATCCAGCGCACGCAGCATCGATTCCTGCCAGTCGCGCACACGATCAAGCACAAGGCCACTCGCTTTAGCTGCCAGCTTATCGCACTGTTGGGATAGACGGGGGAGCGCGGGCAAGTCAGCAAGGACTCCACGAGCAAGACGCTGCATGTCTGCCACTCGTCGGCTCAGTGCGTGAGCCCACACGATCACGTTGACGTCGCTGCTCAACGTCTTGCCCACGTGCATGCCGCTCTTCTTCTCTCGTGCTCCAGCGCTATTGGACCCGAGGTTCTGCTTTCGCGTCTCGAAGTCGCTGTCCAGTTGGTCCACATGCGCCAAGAGCTGCGCTAGTAGGGCGTCGCGCTCGCCTGCTAGCGCTTGAGCTAGTGTAGCGCGCTGCAGGAGGTGCTGGTAGCGCTGCAACAGCCGTGCAGCTGCACTGGGCTTCGACGTCACGGCACGAAGTCGTTCTCGCAAGACTACAGCGACTTGTGTCTCCATGGGGGCGAGAGAGCGGTCAAACTCACTTAGTGCGCGCTGCCACGCTGGTTCAGTGTACGCGTTGTAGTACAGCGGACGCAGCCGCTCAAACGGCTGGAAGCACGACTCAGCAAGCTCGTCGTCTTGGTTCTTCCCTCCTCTGGACGGCAGCAAACCGTGGAGCTCCTCGTACGTTGTGCGCACTCGTAGAACTTGGTCCAGACGAGTACTCAGCAGCTGCGCACGCTGCACTTGAGAGGACACGGGGCCTTCCCACGCGTGCTCACTGTGTGCCGGCCACAGCGTCCCAGTCAAGGACTCGATGCTGTTCCGCCACTTCTCGCACAGAGCCGCACCCTGCTGGAGCAACTGGTGGACTGCGTGGAATGGCGCTCGCCAGACGCTGCCCTCGGACTCTTGCTCTCCTCCGGTTAGAGTCTTCGCTTTAGCCAGCACGAACGCGTTGATCGCATTGGTGACGAGCCCGAGCAGGTGATCCATCCGCCGCTGCGGGTACAACTGGTCTCGCGCCAGGTCGAGGCGCCACAGATCGTCAGCGACGTTCGACGCGTCGTCCAGTAGGTCGGCCATCTCGTCAAAGCTCAAGTCCCCAAGCGGGGCCGTGAATCTCTGGTGCACCGTGTCGAAGACCGCGCTGAACTTCTTCGCGCGCCTCGCCTGCTTCGAGTCGTCCTGCATCGCCTCCCAGTACGCGAACTCGTCCATCATTGTAGCAATGCCCATGAGTCCATCGCTTGGAGCGCCCTCGGCTTTCTTGGCGTCGCTACTACCTCCTGCTTGCAGTAAGACCGTGCCAGCCAAGCCAGCATCCAGCTCTAGCAGCACGTCCTTGAGCTTCTGCGACAAGAGACTGGCCCTCGCGTCGTCACGCAGCAACAGCGGCGCGTACACCTGGTGCACCGTCTGGTAGAGACTCTGCAGTGGCGTCTGCAGCGCCGACGTGAGCTGCACGCTCGTGCTCATGTTCGCCGGCGTGAGCGCCTCCGTCTTCTGCAGCTTGAGGAAAGCCGCCGTCTCGTCGTTGTTGCCGCCGTCTTCGCTCTGCAGCGTGTTGGCCAGGCAGATCTCCTCGCTGTCGCTGGCCAGTCGCGCGTGCAACACGCTGCACTGCAGCTCGTCGAGGAACTTCGTCAGCGCCTGCTGCGAGGCCTTGTCCTCGCTCAGACGGCTGTTGCGAGGCGCCCAGAGGCCGCGAAGCAGCCCGGCCAGGTAGCTGCGCCTGGCGTCGCCGGCGTCCGGGTCCATTGAGCTGGTAGGTGGAGCGCAGGATCCTTCTACTTGGGCTCAGTGCGTCCTCCCAAGGCGAAGTGAGCGGACGGCAAGGACAGATACTTCTAACGTGCGCCACTTCAACTACACGATTTGACAGGTGTGCCGCTTCAGTATTTATTATAGGAGGTGACCTATTTCAGGTCGCGAGCAACTGACACACTACAACGACCTTGACGTGATGCCGACCAGAGCGTTGGCATCCTCGGAGGAAGACAGTGGAGATGGCGACGATAGGGGGGATTTAGTTACCTCTTTGGAGAGCTACACGCGAGAGCTGGGGACATTATGCGGCGGACTGGAGGTGCAGCAGCTCGAGGCAGAAGGTGCACAGCTCGATGAGGATGTCGATGTTGGGCCGGACACACTCGCCTCACTGGAGGAAATGACGGGGGAATGCGCAGCATTACTGGCGTGTCTCGAGGCTGGAGAAAATGGGTAAGGAGTAAGGGGTTGTATGTGGTGTATTTACCGATCAGGGCGATTTTTCTAATTCGTTTTTGGGTTGTCCAGCTCGGATGAGGAAGTCAACGAAGAAGATGAGTTTGGCAGTGCCGTCGAAGGCCCAAATCATGAGAAGAACAAACAACAACCTCAGGTAAACAATCTGTGGTACACTCGTACTAGTGTAGCCCCCGATCATATTTGTTCTGACGACATGAACTTTTGTAGGAAGACGAGCCGAATGATCCGTGTCTCCTTGAAGCAGGACTTGCACACGAGCTTGACAGTTTTGCAAATGAGTTGACCGATTTTTTGTCGTGCCTGGGAGAAGCTGGTACAGAAGAAAATGCTCTTGATATCGCAGTTTCGTCATCTCCTATGCTTGCGGATACAGCGGATCAGCCGGGTGAGGAGAAAAAGCAGAGCGGCGCGGACCATGAAGAGAATCCTAGCGACATCTTAGCTTCAGCCGCAGCTTCTACTGCAGCTGCTATAAGCGTGGAAAGTGTTGTCGTCGCCGTTACCGATGGGGCTAATTCTTCGCCCGGAAACGAAGTTTTCAGTGAGCGAACCAAGAAAGCGATCGCCTTGCACATTAAAAGGTTAGCGCTTCAGAAGCAGCGGCGAAATGGAACCGGAGCTCGACGTCGTGTCTCAGCAATGACAAAAGCTAATAATCTGGAAGCCCAAACAGAACGGGATCGTGTTCCCGGGGCCAAAGTCGGTTGGTCGAGATTCCAGAGCACGAGTTTTCAGCAGCATATCATGCGGCAAAAGTTCGCGCGTCGGAGGGTGCAGCAGACCACGGAGTCCCGACGCCTCGTTGAGGCTGCTCGCTTGAAGCGATCAAAACCAATATCGTATCATAACACTACAAAGTCAGACGGCTGCAAAAGCAGCAATCAAGACGCCCAACGCCCAACATACCTGGACCAATTCAAGCCAACGTCAGCCCACCACGTGACTTCAAGTGAATACGAGCCCCGGTATCTATGTGCGGTCTATCTGTACGGCCTTCGTCGTCTCGGAACGACCTATATCACGTTTAGTTCACTCGCACAGTTGGAGCAGCGCGTCCTAGCGAAATTTGCTATTGGAGAAGCTGTAAGCATCTATCGGGAAGTGACTGAAGCGGTCTTACCTAAATCTGCCCTAGGGCGACGAAGCAACCGAAAGCGCCATGTGAAGCGTCTACAGCGACTTTCAACTCTCGAACACGTAAATGACGGTGACACGCTCTGTGTGACGCAGAACAGCTACGAGGATATGGCCGTCCTGTGCGACTGGATCAAGCAGCGACAGCGTGTCGTCCACGACTTCCAATACGAAGTGCGTCAACCTTCGACAGATGTGCCATCAGCTCTTACAGACGACGAACCACCACCACCGCAAGCCAGGACCGGCAACGCGGCTGGTAAAGCACAACTATGGGACTCAAATGGCCGCAGCATTGGTGTCAAAGTGCAACATGCAATGTAAAGCTGATAGTTTGACTGATGTCGGACGTGGATTTGTTGGAAAGATTTACGGCTGGCGAGACTAGAGTCGATCGCCTAGAACTTCACCGCAAGCTCCGCGAATTGTTCACGGAGAACCTGGAACAGTACCAATTGACTGTTAGTGCTACAACATGGGCAGCAACACGATAGCAAGGACCCGCCTCCTAGGTCGACGTCAAAGTGGTAGTCGCGGCAGCGGGAGCAACCGGGGTGGCAGGAGTAGCGATCGGAACAACAGCAGGAGCTGGGAGCGGGGCAGCCGTGGGGGCAACCACCGGAACCGCAGGGGTAGCCGCCGGAAGTGCCGCACCCAGCAGACCCACCACGTGACCAGCCAATGCACCCGTGTTGCCACTTCTCGCAGCCGAAATGATACCCGCAGCGTTGG
>JAGDFM010000407.1:2917-35369 GCA_019155715.1 Phytophthora pseudosyringae
GGGGAATTTTTGAATGAATCCCAGCCACTCGCGCGCGAAACAAAACACCGCTCAGTACCCGTTCGATTGTCAAGGCGTTCGTTTGAAAGCAGCGCCTGAGTAGACGTGGCTATGTAACCGCCAACCCCCTCATCACGACAGCACATCACCGGCTCGAATGTTGTGGTTTTAGTCACTCTCCTAGGTCAAAACGTTACTCGGTAAGCATCCGGAACAGGAGAACGTTCAATATGCAGAAATACTTAGCGTCGCAATCTGCAGAATTTGCATTTCTGCACTGTCCAGGAACTTAACTCGAAGACAACAAAACATGAATTATACAATAAATTTGCTGGAATAATATTTAACCGCTCCGATCTAGAACGACGCCGTCAACTAACGGACGTTCGAAACGGACGACACTTGAGCTGAATGCAGACAGTAGCGGTTGGCGTCACTTTACTTTGGAGGGAATGAGGCCCCGCTGGCGTAGATCGTCCAGGCTCCAAGCGCGTACAATCACAGCAACTACACGAGGGTCGGCGGATCCACCGCAGGCTTCCGAGCGGACTAATCAAGCAAATGGTAAGGATAGTGCGTTAACGCGATATTGAGAGATTTTAAAAGACTACTCGGTGCAATTGTTCAGAGACACCGCGTCGACTTCTATCTGAGACTGAAGTAGTCCTTGCAATACAACCACCAGGAGATACAATGCCTGCATCCGCACAATTGACTCTGCAATTTCTGTTCAATCCCGCTTCCAGCTCAGATGATTCTTTGAGCGATTCGGCTGCCGATAGTACAAGTAATTTCGACCAAGAATTCGACTTCAGGTTTGGTGAGCTAGATGAAGTGGCTGATCGTGATCACGTGGATGAGATTGCTGTCAATGTTGATTCCACCACCCCTGCGACTCACCGAACTGGACAGACCACTCGATGGATCGGAGGATACAAGTATACCCGAGCCAACAAGTCATCTGCAAAATTGTCATTTCGATGCAGTCATTATCGAACCGGGTGTAAAGGCAAATGCGATTTTGTCGATCGCCTTCAGCGGTACATGAACTTTGTGCCCCATACCTGTGGACGTTTTGCCGGTGACCCAGGTGATATGGACACACACCCTAGCACAACCCAAGATGTTACTGTGGCAATGAAACGGGCTGTGGATAGGATGGCGGTGACTATGACGGCAACAAGATCCGCAATTTGGGAGATTATAAGAGCACAATTTTATGGATCGCGCGATCAAACTACTGGGACAATCGGCTTGACAAGAGAGTATGTACTCCGACGGGTTAATCGTGTACGTGCGGAAGAATTTGGAGGGTCAGTGTACGGTCAGATTGAAGTATCTCCCTGGGCGCAGGTCCTTGGCGAGGATAGTACGGCGACGGACACCAACTTTCTCCTTTTTCATTACTCCTACTACGACAAGTTGGCTAAGACTCGCGAACGTCTGATCGGCTGGGGGCACCCTGTTCTACTCAACATGTTGAACCAAAGAAGACATCCGTATTTGTCGACGGAACATTTCGCTGCGTTCCTCCCCGATTCAAGCAATGCGTTGTATTCACCACCTATGATCAAGCCACCAAGGGTTATTACCCGTGTGCTTTGCTCTCTGTACTTCAAAAAAATACTCGATGTATTTTCACTCGATGCGGCTCGTATTCGACGCTACCGATGATTGCATGGACCCTGAATTCGTTTATTGCGACTTTGAACCAGCGATGATCAGGTCCATCCGCGAACATTTTCCACTTGCAGCCCTTATAGGGTGCTTATTTCATTTCAAGCAGGCGTGCAAGCGGAAAATGAAGAAATACCGAATCCCAGAACCCGAATCTAAGATTGCAATGCGGAGCGGAGTATTGGACATGCTGACAGAAATTCTGCAGACTAAAGTGGAGAAATAAGGGGTCGCCTGGGTAAAATCGGCAATCGCTTTGAAGTGTCAAGCGGCTGGGTTATCATATTCGGCAGAGAAGTGGGTCGAGTTCTGGGGATATTTTCAACGCACGAGGATTGAGAGATTCCCTCCAAACTGTGGAATGTTGAGCCTTACACTCGCAACGTCGTAAGCAGAACCAACAATCCCTTAGAGCGATTTAATCGTGAGTTGAATGCAGCCATTCCAGGACCTCATACGAACCTTCCTGACTTTGCTGCTAGTTTAGAGAAATTAGCACGCAGGTACACCAATCTCAAGTCTGATATTGAGCTTGTCAGAGCGCAGCAACCAACACGTGCTCCAATCCGGCTCCCTCGCCTAGTCCAGCTTCCCGATATCGATCTTAATTCATCAAGTGACGTTGATGTTGCGAGAGCATCTGATGACGGAAGCGATGAAGGTGAATTGAACTTGATTAGAGATGACACAAGGCGAGTTGTAATCCGGGGTAGTGGTTCTCATCACCCGAAGACTCTCGCTCGTCTAGTGGACTCTGGAATCAACTACGAAAGCTCTGACCAGAATGCCTGGCTAAGCGATGCGAGTGCTAGTTACTAGCCAATGCTGTAGGTAATTCAAATGTATATTCTTCATTTGTATGGTTAAAAGGTAAACCTTCGAACTCACTAATTGAATGCAGCTGCTAGAGGCTGGACTCTTCCAAACCATGGGTACCCGTTCGGCAGAAGGGGGACGTCATGGCCACATTCGTCTCTCTCGGTTGCTGACAAAGTTGACGCGGCAGCCCAATACTGATTGTACGCTTGGTTGATTCTGGAGAGTGCAAACGCCTCATGCGGGCCCTCACATGAGGGGTCCGGTGAGTCCATCGTAGTCCCACGAACCACGGCAAACACATCAACTAGACGGGAGACTGCTGCCTCGATTGCTTCGGCGGGAGTTGTTGAGCTGTCTTTGTACTTTGCCAAGTAAACAGCCCCCTCTGCGCTCCTTAGTATAGACTCAGGGACTCCTGAGATACTGCCTTTATTGTAGACAATCTGCATTCGAATGAGCTCCTCCTTCGTGACCACTTCATGATAGCGTACACGCGCAGCTCGGAAAATGTGCATTCTCCTGTTCGAGGTATTTGAATCGAGAACAGCGTACTCAGTCGTGCTCGAGCTTGTGGTTCCACTTACTTTGACACCGCGTTTATGTTTCACCTTTTGTTTGGATCGTGGACCCGTGGAACGGTTCGCGCGCCTCTCATCAATGACTCCGGAAGTGCTGAAGCCAAAGGCCGGGTCAGGGTTGTCCCGCATCAGTTCTACACGTGTCGACTCCGCTAGAGCGAGCCAAGCTCTACGTAGCGCTAATCGTCGACGACTGCACAACCACCTTGAGTCGCTGTCACTTTGTTCAGACACGGGCAGACTTTGTCGATTTTGGGCATGCCGCGCAGCGTACACGCTGCCACTAGTCTCAGCAAACTTCCACAGAGCCTGGTGGGTACGCATTAGGATATAGCGCGCACCTTGAAGAGTGAGACTTAAAAATGAGCCATGATTTTCAACCACCAATTACCAGGAATAAACCACCCGGGGGTCTTTAAATAAGACGGAGGAGATGAGTATAATTAGATAAATTTAATTTTGTTATGTTGATTCTATCAAAATTTGCATAGTGCAGATTTTGCTGTACACTTATACATTATACCCGTAGATCTGTAAGATATTTTTTAATAGTCCGTTCCAACCATTTCTGCAGTGTGCAGATTTGCAGGGTCCATATATGGTCAAGTCTCTCCAAATTTGCAGAACCAGCGCGGTTCGGCACCCGCCTCGAAATCGCGCAGTGAATCGCCCCTTATGGTGATTGGTCATAATACAAATAAATATAAATAGCTAATCAGACTCAGATTATCCTTGAAGTGACCATTGTGCGCGCTAATACTGGAGGAAGCGCATATCAACACCCGTCTACAAACGCCCCTACGCGCATAGAGAACTCAGATACTCAAGGCGTCAGCTCGCTCTTAGTAAGTAGCAATTGACTGCAGCAATACAACGAGACCATAGCTCGTACAGCATATGTTGCTGTTGGAAGGCTAACCATTCCTGCAGCCTCAGGCACGGCATAAGTTGGCGTCCTTGGATTGACAGGTGATGTAGTTTATGTGTTCCGCTGTGGTGTAGCCGCAGTCGCTCGTGTAGTCACTTGTGTGGCCCTAGGCGCTACTTGTGGTGTTGTCGCTCTAGATACATAGTCCGTCATAGTCGTCGGACTCGCAGGCGATGCCGATCGCGTCGTCCGCGATCTCGGGCAGTTGCTCGCGATAGCGTCGCCGTGCATCCGCGAAGGATTGGTAGGTCGGAGGAGTGCTAGACGTCGGTGTACGACTGCGCAACTAGTAGTGGCGGGGCTGCGAGTACGACGGCGCGACCTTCGCGGCATGCTGGTCCAGAAAGCAATGAAAACCTCTAAGCACGCATGGATTTCATTCCTTACGAATGGCGGGTCGGTTTGGCAGGATCGATTCAACCAATCGCTCCAGGAAATTTTGAATCGAACGCACAATACCTTGCAGCTGTTGATCGGTATACAAATGTAAAGCTTAAAATGAGTGATCGGATCCAACCATTTCTGCAGTGTGCAGATTGGCAGGGCCCGTATACTTTGTACCCGTTGATCGGTACTAAGATAAAGTATAAAGGTGACTTGTCCGATCCAATCATTTAGGCAGTGTGCAGATTTTGCTGTTCGAGAACTCAGCTCATTCGTCTTTAATCTCTTGCCCCGTCTGATCATGTCTAATCGTAAGGCCTTCAGGGATGCCTGCTGCGAGCACCTCCGCTCACAGACCCGCTATACGACTGATCAAGCGAGCAGGTATTTGCGTTCCCGGGTGCTCAAGGAGCTGGGCCAGATTCGTAACAACGATGAGGGTTTTAGGTCAGCACTATCAATTCTAGACCAAGTTCCACACCGTCGAATTACGCTCAAGACGCTAGAAGGTTTTCTCAATACGCAGGTATTGAGTGGAGGGAAGCTACACCTACGCCAGCAACTACAACTGGTAACTCGAGATCGCTGACCACCCCACCTCCGACCCAGCCAGCCAGACCGCCAGCTCCAAGCCTGCGTCCCGAACGCGAAAGCCCAGCTCCAAGGATCATCCCCGCACACGGTGACGCGTACCCGTACACGGCACTGCCCGGGCAACGCTTTGTCGAGGGTGAGGCATAAGTGGAAGTGCAGTGGGCATCGACATGGGAGCCCATTGCAAACCTGGACAGCGCTGAGATCGCTGGTCTACAGCGTGAGCTGCGCAGTCAGAGGTGCTCAAGGCGTCTTTAAATGCAAGACATGACACAGAAGGCTAATCTAAAGACGAATACAGATACGCTTTTGTGCTTACGTGTGTGCACACCGTTGCTTAAACTCAAATTAGTAAGATAGTGAGACAAGTGGCTCCAGGTTCCACACCAGTAGGCTACAGGTTCCACGCCGCAAGGCTACAGAAGACCCACACCAATAGGCTACAGAAGACCCACACCAATAGGCTACAGAAGACCCACACCAATTGGCTACAGAATACCCACACCAAAAGCCTCAATATACACCAAGCATAAACTTCATACAATTACAGGTACAAGTAGACATCTCGATACTGTGGGCAACGGCTTCACGTGCCAGACTGAACGCTCAAGCACACCAAAAGAAAACCGAACGGGAAACCGTGATATTAAACAATATGGGCTGTAGAGACCTGCACACTAGAGACAAAACAAAAGAGAGTGTTAGCTATCAAATTACAAAACACCACACGCAAGAGTGCGTAGCATAACGTACGATTCGTCAATCAGAAGCGCGTTTCGCCGTCATGCCTCCGCAAGGCGCTGCGAGTTGACACGGGGCCGCTTCGACCGCGAGCGCCGCTTCCGTTTTCTTGCCATCGCCTTCTCGCTGTCATCGCTGTTCCTCCATTCGCCAGCAGTGCTGCTGGTCGTCCTTGCCGCTTGCTGTTGCGGCGTTTTCTGATGTGAGGCCGATTTAGCGGCAGCGCAGTGTTCAAGCCACTGGCTGTGTGTCAATCTCAGCCAGTGATTGCACCATGTGGCGATTTGGGCGTGTCTCCGTTTCGTCCGTAATCAACAGATGCCATTTTTAGAACGTTTTATGGGCATGTCCTAGATTGACCTGATCTGCCTTTGATCCGAAAAGAACGCTATTGATGCGCTTCGATCCCGGCGGCACAAGCTTGGAGAAGTGATCCATGATGTAGAACATCAGCTGCTTGTAGAACGCGGCCCCGTTCTGATCGTCGACAAGAATGGGCGCGTCCACCATGTTCTTGGCCCAGTTCGGACCGCCGTCCGTGTCCAGGAACAGGTTCCCGTCGACCCAGCCGGCGGCCATGTTGTTGCTGTTCTCAATGATGTCACGAGCGTAGTTTTGCACGCGCTTCCAGGCTTTGTCGGGGTCGTCCAGTGCAGGACCTTTGCCAGTACCAACGAGTGCCGGGAAATATCCTGAGCACGCCTCCGTTCCGAGCATGAACATGTCAGGGTAAGTCTCGGAGAATTCGAGCAGGGTTTTGAAGTTGCCAGCACCCGGCAGGATGAAGTCGATGTTCTGGTACCAGTGGAAGGTCACTCCGCTCAGGGATTTCTTCGCCTCCGGGCCAACAAGCGGCGCCGAGCGATCCATGATGCAGGGCTTCTGATCATCATTTGCCATGATCTTAAGGTCTGGGTGGGAACGTCTAGGTAGAGCGGAGACCAGCTCGAGCACACTGCTGCAGCTCCAAGAAGCATACATGACGTGAAGACGACCAGGGGCACCACGACGTGCATCGTACACATCTGAATGAAACAGCCCCTCAGGGGTTGTTTCATTCAAGGAATAGTGGTGGAATAGCGATCGCCAGAATCTGGAAAAATGATATCAGTTTGGAAGGGCACTCAACCTCATCCACGCAAGCACCACTGGCTGGATAGACTCAAGCCATGCGCTAAACTCACTCTGTAGCGATCGATCAGCCACGTGTGGCCCATTCTGACGACTATGGACCACCTCAAGCCCCACAAGATGCCATCTACATCTGCATTGCTCACGGTAAGTCATTGCGAGACGTTTTTGGTGCCTCACGAGGGGGGGGGTCTGACCTTAGCTATGATGCCTGTGGTGTTTTGATGTCATACTACTAGGTCTCAAGCGCATCCTCTCGTACGTTATCGACGACAGCTTTTGTTGTGTGTATCTCTTTCATGTGCGGTTATTTATTGCTGGCTAGGAATGCAAGATTCACAAGGACCCTACAGCCTCGCAGCGATGGAGTAGCCAAGGCGACGAAGCGGAAAGGGCAGAGGAAGCAGCGTGCTGCAAATTGGTCGACAACTGAGGTATCAGGCTTTCGGATGACGCTAGAATGCAAGACATGCACGACTTACATATTGATTCCTGTTGCAGACGACCGAGTTGTTGACGTTGCGGTTTCAGACAGAGGATATCGTTGCCAACTTCCTCAACCAGCGCCTCAAGGGCGATAAGAAGCCCAACTGGAGCACAGTGGCATCTCGGATGAGCACCGAGCGTGAGTGGGATGAGTGCCAAAATCGCTTGAAGACTCTCACCTCACCCTGCAAAGTAACACATGCCCCCTGGTAATAATGTTTGTGTCTATTATGGGTTACTGATACCGTTGTTGTTGCTACTGTAGAAACTTGTGAAGGAGGACATGCGTACTGGCAACAACACTGAGGATTCGGTGGAATACCCGCCGTATGGGGACACGCTGCTGGAATGCTTGGGACCGTTCAGTGGCCTCACTGGTAATGCTGTTGCAGATAGCGAGGGGAGTCTAGCGACGTCGTGCTCCGCAGCAACTGCAGGCGAGGTCTCAATGGGCTCCGACAGTGACGCTAACAGTAATGATGAGGTCCAGACTATACCAGCGAGACCTGCAGCTACTCAATCTTTCGGCAAGCGGCCTTCCGTGTTTTCACTGGTGCAGGTTGCACCAACCAACCGGACTAAGAAGGATCGTGATCTGGCCACATTAGCAACTTCAGTTTCCAGCCTGGTTGACCATATTGTGGGGAAATCACGACAAAAACAAAACGGGCTGGCTACTGTCCAGGCTGACGTGGCGTCAGTTCTCCAACGACTTGATGTGGTGGGTGATCGAGTTGCTGAAATGGCGTTAAAACTTGATTCAGTAGCTGACAATGTCGCGACAGCCGTAACGAAGGCTGTGCTGGAAAGGATCACTTCTTTAGTCGGTCAAAGGTACGGTGACAGGTTGTTCTTATACGGTTACTGTGTTAGCCAGCAATCTAACTATTTCGTTTCGGTTTTGTTGTCCTGCTAGTAGATCTTCCTCGGCTTCCTCTTCGACGTGAAATGCTGCCAGCGCTGCTGCACTGTCGTCCTCGTGTTGAATCATCTCGTCGCGCATGGTGTTGTCGCTTTCGCCTTGAACCAGGGTTGCCTACTCCTCTAACGACCGTTGCTCGTATGTAAGCGCAAAGTTGTGTAACACGAAGCAACTTGTAATTACTTCCGTCTTCAGCGTCGTTGTTCATGTCAATCGCTCGCCTTAGAATTTGAAAGCGGCCTTTCCGTGCATCGAATGCCATTTCGACGGGGATCCTGGTTCTTGAGTGGGACTTGTTAAACTTGTTGATTACCGGATTGTCGCGCAGCTCTTGCGAGAAAGGAGTTAGCATGTAAGACCTTAATCTTTACTCCCCATCCGTAGGATGAGTAGGATCAAGCGCGTACGGGTAGGATCAAGTTTATAAATAAAGTTTGGCCGAGCTAGCTGCAACCGTTCAAAGTGCAACCGACAGCGTGCAAGTGCAAACAACAACGAGCTCAGCTTTTCTTTCCCGGTCGAATTTGATCAAGTGATGATGTCAAGGCCGCAGGTGGGAAACCGGGTATGGGGGAAAAGCAAGAAACACGCGGGGAAGAGGGGGGTCGTCTTGCAGGTCCTGAAAGAGAGTCGGCAGTATACCTACGAGGTCAAGTGGAGTACTGGCGTGGTGGATATAGTTGCGGCTCGCTTAATAGCCCTCGAGAGCGACGAAACATGCCCTCCAGATCCAGCACGCGGGTCGGGCAACAACGACATCTCCTTTTTGGGGCTACTTGGTTCCTCGACGTCTAGTCTGGAAGCTGATTGCTGGTCTTCCAGCTCGTCTAGTGACGACGAGGAGGACAATGAAGACGAGGTAGCAGAGAGCGATCACTCAGACGGCGCTGATGATGAAATTGTCGTTGCGCACGGTCGTCAGTGGGTATCTTGCGACTCAATTTTAGTGGATCAAGCCGCTCATATACCTCCTAGAAGCACGCGATATTTGTGGCCGCCATATCTGCAGATCGGAGATTGCTCACTTGTAAAGTATTTCTACCTAATGTATCCCATGAATACTGTTAACGAGACCATCCGCCTAACAAACATCAACCTTGGAAGGAATTCGTTTCGTCACATTGGGCAGGGTGACTTCTTCCGATGGATGGGGATACGTCTGGCCATGGCAGTGGAGCCACGGCGTGGGCCATCACGTGTGTACTGGGAAAGTGATCAAAAGGAGGGCAGCGTGAACACACCAGCGAATTGTGGAGACAGATTTCAAATGAGCAGACACTGTTTCGAGCAAATTATGTACGCACTAGCTTTTGCGGACTCGGATCGTGGTGATGACCCTTGGAAACCAATTCGCTCGCTGGTAAATGGGTTCAATCAGCAGAGACAGAAGCATATTTCTCCTGGAAACATGCTTGTTGTAGATGAATGCATGATCGCCTGGAAGGGTCGCGAAAGCAAATACACACACGATGGACTACCCCACAAGACCAAAATTGCTCGGAAACCGGAAGGAAAGGGCACGGAGATAAAGTCTCTTGCTGATGGCGATAGTGGTGTTCTGTTAGCACTTGAACTTGTTGAAGTTGCACTTCGACAGCGCCAAAAAAAATACCACAGTGAATTTGGTGAAGGCACAGCGGTAACGTTGCGTCTTGTGGAGACATACAAGGGTACTGGCCGGACTGTGGTGGGTGATAGTGCCTTTGCATCGACCAAAACACTCGTTCAGCTAGAAGCCAAGCTCGGATTGTACTTTATAGGCATTGTAAAGACTGCGAGCAAGCAGTACCCTAAGGCATTTCTGACGAAATGGGCGGACACTCACCCGCCAAGGGGATCTTTCAAAATGCTGACGAGTTTTTCGGATTCAGGTAAGGCGATGTACGCCCTTTGCTGGGCAGACCGAAAACACAAGATGCTGATATCTAATCGCGGCACCTCATTGAGTGGCACGGATAGTGTACGTGTTCGTCACCGCACTGTAGTTCGTGATGGCGAGATTGTAACCCAACGTTACGAAAAAATAGTTCCACGACCACAAATGGTGGAACTATTCTTTAGTAAGTTCTCGGCCATTGACGTCCACGACCATCTCCGTCAGGGATCACTAGCAATCGAGCGAGAGTGGAGCACACAGACTTGGGCACACCGTGTGTTTGCAACAATTCTGGGGATGACTGTCGTCGATGCCTACTTGGCTTACCGCTACGAGTCTACAGAGCGTGTCCTACTTGAAAATACGGTGCTGGATTTCAACGACTTCGTATCACAGTTGTCGCACCAGCTAATTTTCAACGGCTTCACAACGAAGCGCTCGCTTCGGTCGGGAATCGATCGAGACGGTATCGAGGAGGTAAGACATTTCATTTCGTATTTGGCAATGCTGAATCTCTGATGTGTTGTACGTTTGTGACCGACAGCCAACTCATGCTCTCAAACCTTTCATTGAGCTTCCCCAGTATGCAAGCACGCGCGAAGCGGGTAGACGAGTGCAGCGGTTGTGCAGTATATGCGAAATTAAGTGCTCCTACTACTGCGTTGCGTGCTCCCAGCCCCATTTAAACGTGTTTTTCGGTGTATGCGGCCCAAGATCACGACGCCAGTGCTTCAGCAGCCATCTCGCATCGCCTTCAATTTGAGCTTTCTTTGCACTACATGTGTTTCTCAATACAAACTTTCATATTAAAAACTAATTTATGCGCGCGTACGGGTAGGATTGTATCCGTGCTACCCGTACGCTTTCGACATGGGGAGTAAAGATTAACGCGTAGACAGCGTCAGAAATGAAATACATGCCGGAAGGCAGCCGTCGCTAAACATTCATACCCATCAGACTTCGATTCCAAACAGATTGATCGTAGCAGCTACCTGGGCGTACCGAAAACGACATAAATCGTTGATGGACTTCACCTATGGCCATGACATTATAGGCAGGAAACCCCTTTCTACAATACCACCCCCAGAATGATGCTGGACGCAAACGCTTAATCAGCGTTCGGTCGATGGCTCCAGCTATCTTTGGGATTGCACATACACCTTCGACCCTGTTGCTACCTCAGACCACTCACATGCATTTCTAGGGTAAAATATAAAGCGTTCCTGCTCGCAGTATAAAACATGAATAATACGAGTCAGAGCGCAGGAGCCTGTAGACCTGCTTACACCAAACGTTTGGCAAGCGTCTTTCAGACTTCCTCGCGATCCAAGGTAGAAAAGTACGAGAGCAACCTTTTCTTTCAGAAAGAGATTTCGAATCCCGCCTACAGAGTTTGGGTCGCCCTCATAATATGTAGACCATTTAGGCTCGACAAATGCCACAATTGCTTCAAAGCACCCTCTTCCAACTCGAAAGACACTTCGAAAGGTAGCACCGCTCTGCCTTTGGTCATAGTTTTGCATAAAGAAATCCGTTCTTACGTGTAAACATCCTCGTTTCCAGCACGTACACTCCTACCGTCGACTTCGAATAGGAGTGCAAAAGCACACGCAATGGCACAGACGACCGCAGCAGCCAACTCGCTCTCCATGGCGAACTGTGAGAAGAAGAAACTGAATGAGCAGCACTTCGTCTTGGCCAACCGCTCGATATCGACTTGTGCGGGTTTTATTCCAAGAATAGCGCGTTAGCCAATAGAATGCGCGCGTTTGTCGTAGAAGTCGAGGGCAGAATAACTTTCCTTATTCTTATTTCTGATATTCCCGAATGAAACAGCCCCTAAAATGCCAAAGGTAATGTCCAGTCCTCGGGATATATTCAGCACGTGGGAGGGTGCTTGTCCGGCCCAATGTTTACCCCCTCTCGTGGACCAGAAAGCACAATGCGATCTGTCGGGGGGTAACGAGGTGCTGTCGATTTATCGAAGTAAAGCTTTCATCTGCTCAACGAAGGAGAACAATTTCGATAGGATCTGCCTGTCGCAACCGCTCGTACGAACCGGAGATGTCTACCAGTTCGAGGTGCATGAATAACCGTGACATGGAGATTGTTCATGCTGCCACGTTCAGTGAACAACGACGTTCACGCATTTTCGACAGCGATCAGAGCTTGCGTGCTTCGCCGTAACGACAATCATTTTGCATTCTGACGAAGTTCACCAACCGATGAAAAGCAAGTCGAAGAATTCGGAGAGCTTCCTCGACGGAATGCCGGCATCAAAACACATTCATTTACTTGTTATTGTACTCGGACTCCAGGCCATTCTAAGCGGAGAGCTCGTTAACGTCGATAATCTTGCAACCGGCGAACATGAGCTCGATACTTTCGTGAATGTTGTACGCGGTGCCGTTAACAGTCAAGTCGCAGTCGGGCATGTCGGTGTCCCTGGCTTCGTCAAGCAGCTTCGTGCAGGCATCGCTCTTGCACATGGCCTTAGTTTCGTCGAGCACCGGCATACCAGTGAACGGGTACAGCTTGTAACCTGATTCGGCGGCGCACAGACTCGACTGAGACTCCAGCGGGAGCAGCGCGAAGCTCAGCGTAGTCGAGGCGCACTCCTCCGCAGCGACAAGGGAGCCGAACACGGCGGCGATGGTGGCGGTGAGCACTCCAGTCTTCATTTAAGGGCGCGGAGCGTGCTCTCGGGGGTGATAATGCTCAAATGCCTGCTGCTGGTCGGGTTTATCCGCGCGTGGAAGTTCCACCAACCCAGCCGAAAGATAAACCATTTGGTATTTGCGCACTGAATATGTAAGCTAAACCAGTACACGTAACTGCCGATTACTTGATTACTGTATGCTAGATAGCCTCAGCAGTCTGAATACTACGGAGGCTAGATTAAAACGAGCTTGGTTTTACTGTCTTTGGTTACAGATGGATCGTGCTTTGTTGATGATCGCTACTTGACCCTTCAAACGGCACAAACAGCAAGAGGAAAATCCGTTGAAGTGGCATTGATGAGGAAGACAAACACCTAATACGACAGCTTACAAGACTACCCAGGGCCGTAGTCGTGCTGGAGCACGTTTACTGCCGCGCCACGCCGCAAGCGGTCGCGTAGAGCGTGATCTCATCCTTGACGTCGTACGCGACGCCGTCGTAGGTCACGGTGCAGTCCGGCAGGTCCAGCGCGGCGGCCTCCGCCAGCACCTTGGTGCACGTGGTGTCGGCACAGATGAGTGTGAGCTCATCGGCCGTGGGTAGCCCGGTGAACGGGTAAAGCGTGTAGCCCGTGTTGGAAGCGCACGTGTTCGCGTCCGTCAGCAGCGGAAGGAACGTCACAACGAGGGTGAGCGTCGAGCACTCATCGGCTGCAACTTGAGTGGGGGCGGTAATAGCAGCGAGAGTCGTGGCGACAGTTGCGACGAAAGTTCCAGTCTTCATCTTGAGGCGGGGGTGGTGGAGTGGGGTGGTGGCTTGAGGAGTACAAAGCGAATCGCAGAATGGAGCATCGAGCTCCGTGAGAAGGACCCCAGCACCTACACCGGCAGTGTCATGGTGGTTTTGACGTGCGTCTGGTCCGGTCGAGCAAGCTTGAAGTCAGGCTGGGGACGCTATGCCTACCTTGGTGCCTGCAAACCTTTTACTAACGAGTTGCCATCTACCTGCAAGCTGGTCTGCTGTAGTGCTGTGGTACTGCGTAGCCAAGGAGATGACGACGACAGTAAACTGGTCGCTACACTCGATTCTCGACATATCGTGAGCGGTGGCAATTTGACTCGTCTACTTGTAGTAGATCTGCTTGAATGGGCTCGAGGCAAGTTGAAAGGAGTGCAAAACGGAGCTCCTTGAGCGGCTGATGGGAGAAGTGCAACGCCCTCTCACGCAGATAGAGCTAGCAAAGAAAACATCAAACTACCAACTTGAACCACTAAGCTGGCCACCAACTTGGTGCAGGCAGGTCCTGGGCTAAGATCGGTCTAGTCTAGATTGTGTCCCTGACATTCAATGGCAACGCCGGGGAGCGAGATCAATACCTCAAGCGAACGCCGCACTGCAGTGAATCCGTGGCGGATGTGTGGACTCAGCGGCCTATCGGGTGGACGAAGCTGCATCGTCTTTATAATATTCCCATTTGAATTGTTAGTTGGTACTACATGACTGCGTACGGCGCTAGCGTGTCAACCGGACGAGTGGAAGCCAAGTCAGTGTCTCCTCGGCCCCGGTATTGCGTCTGTCGGGCTGTTGCCGATTCCTCGTGGTGACACTTGAGCTCGAGATGGAGTTGAGAGATGACGCAAAAACAGCACAAGAAGCTGGAGAGGCAATCGTTCAAGAGCGAGCCTTGGATGCCGAGACAGTGTCGAGTCTGCATGCGAAGCCGCCACACGCCGAAGAGGAACGTCATCAGAAACAGGGCTGCAAAGGCCTGCCACAGGATCAAATTGCCAGAGCCCGCGTGCTGAGGTGGCGCGGTCGGTGGCGGCGGTCCTGCTGGGCCCACTGGACGGTCAGCAGGTTCTTCGGAGTTGTTGGAAGCCGCGAATCCGATCGACACCAGGAGTCCCAGCGCGAGCCCGCCGAAATACAGCAATGTCCTCTCGTAGCCTCCACCTAAGCTCTCCTTCACGGACGCGATAGTGGTGCACGGACAGCACGTTACAATGCAGCAATACGTCGGAGCCACGGAGCAGCAACAGTCGCAGAAGCTGGCGTTCCATGTCGATCCCGTTGTGTTTAGCGCTTGTTGACGAGCAGCGGCCGCTGCAGGCTCCCGCCTGCCTATAGGGCAAGTCGGGTTGGCATCCGGGACGATAGTGATGACTGGGAGTTTTGGTGCCTGCTTAGACGGTATCTTCGTCGTTGAATCTTGAGCCTTAGCATACGCAGCAGCAGCAGACTTGGACATGCCCTCGGAAAGTCTCCGTTGTGCTATTGGTACTGGGGGGGGCTCCAGTTGCGGGAATGGGAATGCCAGTCAAAAGGCAAATCGAGGGCACGTCCTGCGGATGGTGAAGAGTTCGGTTTAGCATTTATTAGCGGTGCGTAACACCAAGTTCTTCTGGCAGAAGACAGTGAGTAATAGTACTCGAAGACACCTGCACAGATACTTGTGCCGGATAACGGGTGAATTGAGCCAGGTGGCGCCGACCAAGTGGAGGAAGAAACAACAGCAGAAGCTCAGAGCGGCGACGGAAATCAACACGGAGCCACGTCTTGAGCGGAGACAAGTCATTGAGTGCATGGCGAGGAAGCAAACTTCAACGTCATTCTTCCTAAGACCAGACAAACTTTGACACTGGGTTGGAGCACTACAACGAACATTTCGCGGCTCTCCGTGCAGCTGCTGCACAAAATATCGTTGTATTCTTCGGTTGAAAAACGCCTACATGTACGCTAATATATTCGTTGGAGTCTCGTTCGTTTGCTTAAATGAAATGCATTGGAGTAACCGGGTATCCCGGGAGGATGTCGACGCAAGGGTCCTGGAAGTTGACCGCCCCAGGCGTGTAGCTCTGCGTCTGGGACGCCATCTGAGCGATAGTGCACGGGGTGCAGCACGAAGCAGCCACGCAGTCTTCGACGCAGTTGCCCTCGATCTCGAACTGCTTCCGCACGCGCATCCGGACGAGACACACCGAGAAGGCGAAGAACAGCGCGAAGAAGGACGCCCCGCACAAGAAAATCACTTGTCGGCCTGCGGACGAGCGGACCTCTCCATGGTGCGAACTGTTCGGCGACCGGACCACGTCCGTCGTGACGCAGTGCGAGATGAAGAGGATGCTGCAGACCACGAGGCCGAAGATGGTGGCCGCGTAGGTGAGCAGCGCCGTGGTGTAGCAGTTGCCCAGTCGGGCCTGGATCTGCGCGATGGAGACGCAGGGGCAGATCGTGGACATGCAGCAGTTGGGCATGATGTTCGTGAAGCAGCCGAAGAACGGGAAGTCCCAGTCCTTTCCAGTCTCCTCGGAGATGTCGGTCACGTGGGTGGCCCCGACCACTTGATCCTCGTCCCGCATCTTCCGCTCCTTCGGGTCGCCCGCCTCTGGAAGCACCAAGACGCTCACTTGGGGCGTCATGACGGGGATCGTGTAGCTCGTCTCGCTGCTTGGAGTCTGCATGGGAAGAAAAAAGTTTCTGGAAAGGGCTCTGGTCCGGGAAATACAGCGCTTGCTTGAGCTGGTTAGGAGGGTGCGGGTGCAAATTTCGGAATGGATTGCCAGTCTGACGAGCGCCAAATGGGAAGGTGCAGGCGTTCTGCTAACTAACTTGGGCGTACCGCAGCCGCAGAGCGCACCTGCTACGACAAATGTAGATTGCAGAAAAACTATCTTCTGTCCGGCGAGCCTGAACCTATTCGGTTTTGCATAACCGTCCGTGAGTGGGTACTGCTAGCTATACCGCACGCATGTACAGTGAAGCCAACGACGGGTGGCTTTCTGGTTAACCCTTTTAACAGTTCGGAATGGACCAGAGGAGCAAAAAACTTAGGGTCGTCATGAGTTGGTGCCGGCATGGCTTGGCCGCTTTTCCAGCGTCGCCGTGCTCGTTGCCGTAACTGGAACGGCTGAAGTCTAGCGCCCGAACATGATTTATCTTCAGTCGGGTGGGGGTGAACAAAACACTTCAACCCAGATGTCTGCATGGGGTCATTTGGCTGGATTTCGACGCTACGTGCCAATCAAGTATCTCAATAAATGACGTTTCGGAGAATTGGACCGCGCGACGAGGAGCTACAAAAGCTTTTTAAAAACTCAAAAGCTATTGGCGTTATTCTTACCATGTTCTCCTGCTAATGGCTAGCGCCGCATACAGGGTCTGAGATGTGAGTTTCTCCTCTGGAGAAGGACAAACTGTACCTAAGCATTGAACAGATGTGAAGTATATGTTGACTATCAATGGACGAGAGTAAAAACATAAACTCGTCAGGGTACATTTCAAAACTTAGATTATACTTATGGGGGGATAGTTACATGACGATGCAGCTGGTTGAGTTGTTCTCGACTAGGCCAGTGCGCACGAGACTGTCCTCAGTTATGTAGGCTGACGTGTGGCTCTGGCCGTTCGAGTCCCAGTCTAACGCCACGCGATAGTAGCCGTCATGAGAGCGGTACTGCATCACAACGCCCGAACCAAAAGGAGTCATCACCAGGTCGCCTCGAGATGCCTTGATCGCCCCGATCACGCTGGCCGGGTGCAAGTAGGCGAGAGCTTCTGCTGTCGTCAGCCCGAGTCGGAGAACCACCACGTGTATGCCGTCCTCCTCACGCACTTCTTTCAGCATTCCTGATCCGAAAATCGTATCAACGTGCTGGCCCACAACACCTCGTACCGATCGTTGGAGACTGCTCACACGGAAGTAACCGTGCATACTTGGCAAATCCACCACGTAGATGTCGTCGATACGACGGTGCGAGCGCACAGTGCCCTCACCAAATGGTGTTGCTACCAGAGATCCCTTCGCGAATAAAGTCATCGGCAGATTCACGTCCACATCCGCAGACTGGCCATCGTCGTTGTTCCCAGACAACAGGTAGCTAAACGGGCTCGCCAACAGTTCAAACGTATTACGCCGCCCTCGCGTAGACGACACCGGGACCTCCTTGGCCTCTTTAGACTGGACGTATGCCACAGCACCGCTAAAATCCGGGTTCACGAGAGTCGCCTTCAGACATCCATTGTACGGCTTGCTCATGGTCGTATCTGCCAGTCCGAATACGGTATTGATCTGACGCTTGACTCCAGCCTCCTCGACGTACGCGCCGACAATTTTTTCGTCGGATGCAGAAGTGGGTGTCGAAAAGCCATATCGGAATAACTGAAAAATACCACCGCTTCCTGGTGGTGCAGCAACCTTTTTCTCCGGTGAAACTTCTTCAGAGACGAGTGTGAGTGCTGGCACATCCTTCAAACTTCGAGCAACAGGGTGGACAAAGTCTTTCGTAAGATAAGCCACCACGTCATGACCGTCCGCAAGAGTCCAGTCCGTCAAGGCAACTGCATACACCTCATCCGGTGTACGGTAGCTGCAAACGATACCCTTGCCGTATGCTGTGGTAACCTGAGAGCCAACCGGTATAGGTCCGGCGGTTGGCGCAGTCGCATTCCTGCCGGAGCCCAATCCAAGCATCGAGAAGAAGCTTCGAGGCGGGGACACTGGCGATAGCTGCAAGTGTCGCTCCTGCACAAATACCCTGATTGGCGACGGCAGATCGCCACTTCTGGTTTTAGTATCGCTGTGAAAGAGCCGCAGCTCATAGACACGATCCTCTTCTCGGAAGTTAACAACCACACCGCGTCCAAAAGGCGAATCTACAACCACCGTCATGGCAAACAATGGCTTGGGACCAGATCCACCAGGGACAAACGTGATCAGCTTCTTCGTTATGAAGCCTATCCCAGAACGCACACCAGCAAACATTCGTGGGGACGTCGATCCACTCGTAGCATAGTTCTTCAGAAACTCGTCATCCACTGGCTGCAGCGAATCGGAATTCAGGAACGCCGTCATGTGCAGCATGTTCTGATCACCGGGGACGGATACCGTGTAAATGTCGTCTTCTGCACGGTAGCTCATTACGCGACCAATGCCGAAAAGGGTCTTCACTAAAGTGTGCGGTGCAAAGATTCGGGCAGGTAGTGCGCTGTAGAACTTGACGTAGTTCAATGAGCTCTTGGCTAGAGGCGATATGTCCGTACTTACGTAAGCCGTGAGGCTGTCATCGGAGAAGAAAGCCTGTACTCGTTTCTGACTCACTGTTGCTGCCGGCCAATCGGTTAAATCCACCTGATAAATGCCATCGGTGCCACGAAACTTCCGCACGATACCACGCCCAATTGGAGTTCGAACGACCGAATTTAGGGCGAACACTTGAGGCTTCATCACCAAAGGAGAGGGTCCAAACCTCTTAGGTAACAGAGCATTCGCCACGGTGAGGTCACGGTTGAGCAGTAATCGTGCACGCTCGCGGCTCTGGGGGGTGAGCCAGGAGTTAATATTTTCGAACGTAGTCACTGCATCATCGCAGATTTTCTTCAGTCCGCCAAGTCGAATCTTCTTCATACGAAAGGCCTCAACTGCTGCACCCACGTAAGTGTCGAAAAAAACAATGTTCATCTTGCGCCAACGCTCCAAGTCCTCCTTCGAGTGGTAATTGAACATTTTCTCCATAGGCTGCACACGCTGGAAGAAACCTGCCTCCAATGCATCAGGACCAAACTTCTCCACGATGAGCTCGGCTGCACGCACGTCACCTTGGCCGTTGTCACCGACAAAAACGTGTTTGAACTCCGGGTAGAGCTGATAAAACTCGCTGAAATTCTCAAACTTCTTCTGCGCCATGGGCTCCAGGTCGCCTTGCCACATGAACGCACGACCCGACCTCAGATTACCGGCAAGCATTGTAGGAAGCGTGTGCATGCCCATCCTCTCGTGCAGAGCAGCAAACTTTGCGTAAGACTTTTTCTCAGACACATCCTTGTACACGTGTGGACGTGCAGACAAAAAGACAAGGTTACCCGCGCGATCATCAGTCCACTCGTCAGGGCCCACCGTGCCCATGTCCAGCTCGCGATAAAATGGCAGCACTCCAGGATAGAGAGTGTGTCGTGGGTAGCGCGTGTCCAAACCTGCTGGGTATCGTCCCCCGGAAGAATACAACGTGTCATCCACGTCGCTCAACACTTTTCGCCACGCCTGCTGCTTGCGGCTACGACCACGCTTCGTTCCAAGCCGCATATGCGCAATTTGCACGCTTGCTTCGCGCTGGATGTGGCTCAAAATGTCCGCGCGGATTGTCGGGTCACGGATATCGTTAAATACCAGCTTGTGCATACTGTGGAAATCACCTTTTGCATCCGTGTACGCCTTGAGGTTGCTCAGGTCGTCGCCCTGCGTCTTTAAAACAATATTGCGCACCCACTTCTCAGCCATCGGGTGTGCGCTGATCTTCATCACCATCAGCGCGTCGAGCAGCACGGCTCGGGACATGACGGACAAATCTGCCAGCCGCGTGGTGCACAGCAAGTCGAGAATCAACGTGCGGCTCTGGTCCTCGCGCACTTTCGAGTGGTCTTTCACTTTGTAGAATAGCAGCGCCAGCTGGGTGTGGTTCAGGATGTAGTTGAGCTCGTCCCGCCCCGCTCCTGCGAGGATGCGGAAGATCTTGAGCTCGCGCCGCTTGACCTCGGCGAGGTTGATCATGTTGTTGATGGTGCTGGGTAAAATATGGCGGTCGATGCGGCTGACGCACTCCATGACGAGCTGCGTCTTCTCCTCGGCCGTGGCCTTGTACTTGAATAAATTAGTGGATAGCTGTCTCGTGGTCTGCTTGAGTCTCGGGCGGCGGCTGATCGTCTGGCGGTGCAGGAACCGGTCGAAATAGTGCACGCTCGAGGTGAAGCCGAAGACGAGCACGAGGCCGAGCGAGGAGCTCCACTGGCCGACAGCGAGCGGCGAGTCCCGGATGTAGAGCACCGCGGCGCTGAACAGGAAGGCGGTGCCGGTCCAGAAGCGGTTCTCGAACTCCTGCGCGTCGTGCCAGCGCCACTTGGACTCCGTGGACAGGTAGAGCGCGATGACGTAGAAGATGCCGAGCCAGGACGCGCACAGCAGCGGCGCGTAGGCGAAGAAGGCCATGAGCACGAGCGCCAGCAGCACGCCCGAGAAGATCATGGCCACGAGCAAGAGCGCGCTGGTGGCCGGCTCGCTCTTCTTTAACTTCCTCGCCAGCGGCTGTGCGACGACGGGCGCAACGCGCGGAGCCGCCCGCAGCGACAGCGGCGACGCGTAGTTGACCTGCGTCTGCATGGTGAAGGCCATGAGTGATGGTCCTGCGACGTGAGGTAGCCTTAGACGAGAGTGTGCGGCCACCGCAGCGTTTCCTTGGGCTCTGCAGAGCGTTCAAAGGCGCAGCGGACAGCGGCGGATAGAGCGCTCGATGCTGCGGCTGCTAGTGGCGGAGTGTGCGCGTGAATATGGACGCCGCGCCGGCTAGCAACGAGGAAAGTGGTGGCGGCTCCTGCGCCTTCCTGCGCTCTTTCAGCAATGCCATGCGTGTCGTCACGAGTGCGGCGTGACAAAATAGCGGTGCGTCACCGCGGCGCGTCCCGGAATGCGATGTGCAAATTGCAGCGGGACCTGGTTCGAGAGTCCAGTCCGTTTTGCGTGCACAACTCTTTGTGGAATAAAGGGATTATGGTCGCGACGGTTGAAGCCGTGCTTCCACCAATCCCGAGCCGGGTCCCACTGTCCGCGCCAATTGCGGTGACACGCCGGGAAGGCGGCCCTGATGGCACTGATGGCAATGCTCGGCCACTGGCGCTGTGCAATTGCAGGATAACAGCAACCTTGGCAGCTCAAAGTGAACATGCTATAGCTGCACGTACGAAGAGGAAGGCCGTGATCCTCTTAACGTACCCAGAGCGTTTACCGTTACGGTTCAGCATCGGGTCCTTTACATGGCGACGCAGCATGCGTCAAGATGCCTTCCGCCGATGTGGCAGGAGCTCGCTGACTCCTTAGTGCTCGGGGCCAGCTGTGCGGCAGCGCCTCAGTCTGAGGCTCAGCAGGCTCAGACTCTGAGTCAGAGGCGCTATTCCCAGTAGGTATGACGTGTAGCTGGTCGGGCAACTTCAGTAGCAAGCGCATGCAAAAAATCCCGCGAGTCGTCCACAGGCAATCGTCCTGCATTGCCACGCAGGACAAGGCGCTGTTGCCACGAAGGACTTGTCGAAGGGGTTCTGCAGTGGGCGTATCTTAGTCCGAGCCGAGGTTCGACAATTGAGACCAACGTTGCTTGTGTACCACCAGAGCGAGGAGGCAAGCTCCCCCATCCGTTTCAAACGCTCCACATCGCAGACCGCTCTGCTGCTCTGCAGCCATGCGACGGCCCTGCACAGTGCATTGTGCAGGGCCATCGCTTTGGCGGAGACCGGCGTCACTGCCGAGCGGCGATGACACATGCCCCTCTCGTAACGCATTCACATGCCGAAACACAGTATCGTATTTCGGTGTGCGAACAGCAACAACTGGACTCGACCAGACCGACACACGACATGTACGAGCTGTAAGGCCGTGCGGAGTTTCAAGCTGCAGCCCCTATTTTTATAAGGAGACGGACCCTTTAGCATGCTATGCTGCGCTGCCCCCCCCCCCACTCTGTCGTCATGGCGGGCGAGTCCTTTGGTTATCTTTCCCGTGGCTGTGGGATTTGGCACATTGACGACTTCCAACGTACCAGAAGTGTATGCGCGGAGGGCAGCGCTTGTTGGCGGGCGAGTGAGCTCTTGTAGAAGCTTAAAGTACGCTAGAGGCATGTTGAAGCGATGGATCGGATAAGTTGTGGCTGACTGCTTTACGGTTGACAGAGCTTATCCTGCAGCAGCCCGACCAACGAAATGGCGTGGTCCACGTCGATCAGCCAAGTGTCTGATTCCAAATCAGAAAAGCCCGTCGGGATGTACCCATCTAGGATACAAAACTGCAGTCAAAATCTGATACGGGTGTTATTTTGTGAGCTGGCGATGCTGTCCCTACTCATCATCGCTGCCATCCGACCTTTCTTCCATCAGTTCAGACCCGCGTTGTGGTTTTACAGCGACGGGGGTCGCCCCTATTGGCCGCTGGTCGGCCACGGCCCCAGTCTCAATATACCAATCGCGGCCGCACAGGAAGAACCAAAATGGCCGACAGCATGGACACCAAGCTCCTGGCCTCGTCGCCGTCCAACAAGCCCAGCAGCTCGGGCACGGCCAACTTCCGCACTGAGGAGATCCGTGGTGCGTGAGGACCCGGTCTTGCGCCCTTTTAGGCGGGCAGAAGAGTCTAATTACCGTTCATTTTGGCAGGCTACTTGTTCAAGAAGACGCGCGAGGGCAAGTGGCAGAAGCGGTGGTTCGAGACCAACGGCTGCTTCCTCACGTACTACAAGGTGCGGCAGGCGCTGGTATTGCAGGGTAAAAAGCGCCTAAATGCTGACACTGTTCCGCAGAAACAAGGACAGAAGCTGCTGGCGGCGCTGAACCTGCCGCAAGTGGGCGCCATCACGCTGCTCCAGGAAGACCACGTCGGTGAGGCCCGTAGATGCTGGATCTTTGGTGTGTGGGGGGGAGTTTGAACTTCAATCGGCTGACGGGTTGGTTTCGCTGCTCTTGTCGTGGTTGGAACAGATGGCCCCGGACTCTTCACCATCGAGCTCAACGAGCGCGTGTACACCATCAAGGCGCGCTCGCATGACGAGGCCACGTTCTGGGTGGACGCGCTGCTGTGGCGCCAGGCGGGCGGCCTCGTGACGCAAAAGTCCCCGGACGTGACCAAGCAGAAGGTCGGCAACATCTCGGCCGTGCCCGCCGACCAGTTAGATAGTGTGCACAACGCAGCCCCGTCCAGCACTACGAGCTCCACCGCCAGCCCCATGCACGTGGACAAGGCCAGCAAGCAGCGTGTGGACGTGATGACCGCGAATCCGGACGACGTGGGCAAGGATGGCGCCCCATGCGCGGCCTGCTGTGTCGTGCAATAGACAGACGTCGACGACGGACAAACTGCTGACCCGAGAGAGCGAGGCATCCATTTATATCCCTGTGCTTCCTGTTGCTTGCTCTCCGCCTCGTGGATCCGACTGCCACCTGCTGCTGGGCGATGCCATGTATGCCCACTTTGTTCGAGAGCAACGCATCGCACCAGCTATTATATGAGCACAGCAAGGAGCTAACGCACCAGAAATTGCAATCTATTCATGCTAACCCACCCTGGTATGTGCTGTGTAGATCGACCGGTCTTGGCTGACACTGTTGCCGCTATGTGATGAAGTGACAGCTACACACCCAGTTCGTGCAGGTAATTTGCTGGAGAAGGCTCGCGGCCAAGCATATCGACAAGGAGATCGTTGGGGTCCTTGGCACCGCCATGAACCATCAGGCTCTGGTACAACTTCTCGCCTGCTTTGCGGTTCAATGGACCCTGTGGACCGACAAAGTTGGTATGCCAGATATCGGCAGCGAACACGCGCGCGTACAAGTAGCTGTAGTATCCAGCACCGTAGCCGATAAGATGTCCGAAGCGCGTGTGCCAGTACGTTCCATCCACGTGAGGCACCAACGTGCTTGAGTTCTGCAGCCCGTGCAGCATCTGCGTGGTCGTAGGAGGGTTACAAGGCAAAGGCTGCTCTCCGAAGAGCTGGAGGTCCAGCATGGAGTACAGACACTGGGTTTGTATATCCATCGCAGCGAACATCGTCTTCGAGGAACGCAGGCCTTGCATCATTGCAGCAGGCAGCGGAGCGCCTGTCCGGTAGTGGTGGGCGAACTCACTGACCACGCGGTAATCCCATGCAAAGTACTCGAACAAGTGCGATGGGGTCTCCACGAAGTCCAGTGTCGCGCGTGTGCCAGAGAGGTGCTGAAATTCAGTGCGTGACAGCAACGAATGCATGGCGTGGCCGAATTCGTGGAAAAGCGTCTCCACTTCAGCGTGTGTCAGCAACGATGGACTGTCGGGCGCGGGTTTGTTAAAGTTGCAAACGAGTGCCACAATAGGTTTCTGGTACGACGTCTCGCTCAGACGCTTGCCACAGCGGATTGTGAAGTGAGCTGCGTGGTTGTACTTGTTCGGCCGCGGATACAGATCGAAGTAGATGTACCCCAACTTTTCGCCATTCCGAGTAAGTGCAAGCTTCACCACGTCCTCATGCCAAAGCTCGGACGCGTTTAACATGGGTACCTGCTTCAGCTCCAGACCAAACAATGCTGAGCACAGCAAATGCAGCCCCTTCAAACAGTTCTCGAGCGGAAAGTAAGCGGAGATCACGCGCGAGTCGATGCGATGCTTCTGAGCCTTGAGCATGCCCATGTAGTAGGGTAAATCCCACATGAACACATGGTCTATAGATCGGCCTTCATGTTTCCGCTTTGCATCCAGCAAAAGCTGTTGCTCCATTTTAGCCTGGTAGCGCAGAAACGTCAGATAAACAATAGTATACGATCTTCCCCAGCACAACGACGAACCTTCGACATGAGTTGCTTAGCGATGTCCTCAATGAAGGTTTCCACAGCCTCTGGGGATCCGATCATGCGGTCACTGTATGATCATAAATGTGAATGTCGTTTATGGTTAGTTCGGAGACACATCAGCTCACACTGTTGCTATGAGTTACCTTGTTGCCAGGTGAGCATACGTTGGGAAGCCCAAAAGCTGAGCCAACTCATGCCGCTTCGCCCGCAGCTTATCCAGAACCGGGAGGTTGTCCTTCGCACACGAGTTGGCGGCAATGTACATCTTTCGTCGAACTTCAGGATCGCCAACCCATTTTAAAATCGTGTTCATGACGTGCATATCGGTGGGGACCCGCAGTGTGTCACGGCTCATCCACTTGCGCTCACACACGGACGTGATGCTGTGCGGCATGCCACGAATGAGCTTCCCCGGCACATCCACATATTCTCTAGCGCTGTACATCGTCGTCTGGAATTGCATGCTAAGCTGCGTAATATCATTCTGCAATGAAATGACCCTCTGACGGTCCGAGCGCGACAAATGGATGCCATCGCGCTCGAACTCATTTCGGAGCAGAATCCCCATCCGCCTCTGCTCCGACGTAAAGCTCTGCATGCCGATTTTATCCTCCGTCACCGTCTTCAGCGCTCGGTACAACTCCACATCAGCGTTCAGGTTCTGAATAAAGTCCGACAGGTCCGTGAAGCATTCGCTCGCAGCCCGCCGGAAGTTCCTGACAGTACCAGAGCAAACGGTAAAACAATCACGTCAGTACTCAGCTTATTTAATTGCGTAAATAACTTTTCCGTCTCGCACTCATTGGGGTGCACATTGCGGCAGAGCTCCGCCGCGTCAATGACCGAGCAAATGGCATTGGAGACGTCGTCCAGCGTGCGCAGCGTCTGCAGTCCCGGCGGCGACGCTGCCAGCTGCAATAGCGACAGCAATATACCATTGAATATACTACCAGCAATGCAATAATATACTACTGTAGTACTATAGTACCTCCTGTCGCAGTTGATGGCACTGCAGCTTGACGTCCCGCGTGAGTCTCGGGAAGTCCGACGGGACGTGGAGGTCCGGCAGCTGGAAGAGTCCCGGCTTGGCCTCGGAAATCGAACTCACGCTCGCGGCAGCGGAGACGCCCTCGGGGCGGCCTGGCGTCCCTGCGACCGACAGGAGACGCGCGTGGCGGGCGAGCGAGCGTCGCGCAGCACCAGAGCGGAGCGGCAGCATGTCTCCTTCCGATGCTGTCAATTTTAGAGTGAAGACGCAATTTGCCTCACGGATGGTGATATA
This sequence comes from Phytophthora pseudosyringae, assembly GCA_019155715.1. NCBI lineage: Eukaryota > Oomycota > Peronosporomycetes > Peronosporales > Peronosporaceae > Phytophthora > Phytophthora pseudosyringae. Next base: position 29,348 of record JAGDFM010000407.1, read on the forward strand.
CCATCGGGCAGCATATGCATTGTGATGGGATGAAGAGTACTGACCAATCGGAAACGTTAGCGACTAGTTTTTGACAAATCAGAGAGCACGATGATGGCTGCGTGCGATGTGTAAGGCTCACTTCGCGGTAGTTGAAGACGTGTGCAACGTCGCCGAAAGCACTCGCTCGAGCTTGTCGATGACAACGACCGGGTCCGCTTCGTACACGTAAATGCCAGTGGAGCTGGCGACGAGCAGCTCTGGAACGCCGTCGTGGTTGACGTCTCGCCACAAGAGACTGTAGATGGCTCCGAACGTCTCCAAATCCCAGTGGCTCCGGGACAGTCGCCGCCACTTCCGTCGTCGTGGCAGCGAGGACCTGGGCGCGGGCGGATGGTCGTCTTCGTCCGCAACTGGAATCATCTCCATGCCGTTCCAGATATTGTGCGAACTGTCGATCGACGTGGGCGGCGCGTTGCTACTTGCAGCGGCTGACTCGCCAGCGTTGGGCTCAAGCGAGCTAGTCGTTGCATATCCATTGCCGGTCTCGTGGCTGCTGTCACCATCGCTGCTTTCCTTGTACGCCAGCATGACTTGACTGTCTGTCCCCAGTAGGAGTTCAACTTCTCCATCCTGTCAAGTAGGGAGGGGAACACAGGCAACTGAGATGTTAGCAGGCTGCCAGACAATGTGCACGAGGTGAGCTGCAAGCTTACCAGGTCGACGTCAGCAGTGACACCCGCGAAGATCGAGTCGAAGGTGTCCGAGTCTAGCAACACCTCACCATTCCGGTCTTCGTTGCAAGTGCTATACAAGTCCTCGTAGACCAACGCTTGGCCGATTGCACAGGTCACCAACAGGTTACAGCGCCAACTCGAACTAGCTTCCTCTGTTGCAGCTATCTGCTTTGGGAAGAGCGCGACTGAAGTGACGGGGCCATTCAGCTGTAGATCCTTGATTTTGAACGGGCCGCCGAGACACCCTTCGTGCAGGTGTCCGTGGAAGACACGCGCCAGACTAAGACACAACAAGGCTAGCCATAAGAACCTCTGTATGTCGGAGACTGCAAATAACAGCATTTCGGCACAAGTATTACCCGTCAGCACACCCGAACGCGATCCAGCCCTGGTCCTTTTCAGGTGACGTGAAGACATCCACTGCCAGGATGGTGTGCGAGAATGTCGCGAGCTCGGGGAAGAAGACAGCAAACTGCTCGTTGTCCAGGCGAGCGCAAACAGCAGTAGAACCGCTTGTGGAGGTTTCCTTCTCGTTCTCAATATACCCAAACGCCATCACGGAGTCTGTGCAGCACACCATGACACCGCAAAAGACGTCTCCAGCCGGTCCTGATGCCTGCACACTGAACATGCACGTGGGTACCGCCTCCAGATCAAATTTCCCGCAGCCAGAGGCCTCTGCAGCTTCTCCATTGCTGATGGACTCGGGGTGAGGGGCCAAAACCTGCAGATACAGCGCGTCTCCGACTGCGTACGCGACTGCGACCCGCGACTGGCGCGTCGCCGGCCGCTCAATGGCAGCGCTCGCCACTACGTCCGCCTTGCCCGTGCGAAGAGCGTCCACCTCGAGCTTGTGCAAGCTGTAGCCGGCGTCTCCGTAGTCCAGGAGCGACACACATCGGTCCGTTGTCACTAGCGTGTAGCTGTCGGGACAGGTCCAAATTCCACGGCGTAAAGTGATAAATAACGCGTGAAACTCGGTGATCCGCAGCGAGGGCTGCTTGCGCACCTGCGGGAAGACACGGCGCTGAGCGTGTGCAGACTGGGGGTGCCGCTCGGGTACGCGAAGAAGCGCCGCTGGTGGAAGCGCATGGGACTCAGATCACCAACTACTCCGGTTTTTGGCCGGTGTGGGCCACACATGGATGCAATCGAGGGTGACGGTCACACATTCTCCCTTACAGACTGGAAGTAATTCAGTCGGTACCTGGACTTATGGACCGTATCGCGATTGAGGAAAGACGCGGCCCGACCGTCAAGCGATCCCGCTTAACGCAAGAATGACGTGGGCTGTTTGCTTGCATTGCACAGCGAGCACTGCATTGAGTGCGCACAGGACTGTAGAATCCGTCTAATGACGCAGAGCTTTGCGCTGATGGGGCCTGGCAACGACGGTCTCTGTGTGTTTTCGCATCGTCTCCTCGAATGCTGCTTGTGTTGCAGTTTTCCGGCGATGGCCTTGGAGTCGTCGAAATGCGGCAACTCCAGCTTCGTCGACGTGCCCTGCTTGGCGCCGTCCGCGTTGACGAGAAGGTCCATCGCGCGTGACGCCGACATTTGACGATCCCAGCCGCTGTGTTGCTGTGTCTTTGGCCCACCGAAAGCCTTCTGTCGCAGCATGAGGCCCCATCCATCGCCGCAGGCATCCTACTGTATCGGCAGGATTGCATGCCGGACTCGCATTCCGATCGGTTGCTTCAGCGTGTTGTCGCGCGCAGCACGCAATGCTGGCGCGCCGCACTAATGAGAATGAATGTGTCGCGCAGCTTGCCAGCAAGACCGGCGCGCTCTCAAAGATCGCCAAAGATCGCCGCGTGCTCGACAGTGTCGATATACACATACGGAAGCAAACCCGAAAGCGGCCTTCAATAACACCATTTAGTATACTCGTACCGACGAAAACGTTTTCTCGGATGCAATAGCGTGTTTTCCGCGCGTGCAACTACTACTAACTTCACTTCCTAGTCCTGCCTGCCTTGCCTTTCGAGCTGCCTATCTCGGAGACTCCCAGCCAGCCTGCTATCTGCCCGTCTTGTCTTGTCCCGTGGCGGCGAAACCACCCTCGCGTCTCCGTCACCGCGTTTCTTGGCCAGGTTCGTTGCCTTCAGCAACTCGCGATATATATAAATGGATATATACGACTCCCTCTGCCTTCCGTGCTGGCCAGGAGTTGCCAAGCTCTTCATACCCATGAGCTCATGGGGCTGCGAAGCTCAAGAGGCCCAGAAGACTTGGTCGCTCAGTCGTAGTTGAGCATGTCTTCAGTGAACAGCGGCAGCGGCCTTCCCGAGTCGTTGAGTAGGTAGTCCATACCGTAGGTCTCGGTCCACTCCATGAGGGACATCTCTCGTGTCCGTTGGTTCTGAATCTTGGACACGGAATCCAGTATCATGTTGGGCTGCGGCTGTCGAGGCTGCGGGGGCGGCACGGGCATCTGCTCTAGCTGGGGCGCAAAAGCCTCCGGCATGACGTTGGCAGGAGGAGAGACTGCCATCCTGGGCACGGGCACGGGGCCGTCGTTGATCTTCATACGCTTGGGAGCGCGCTGGGCCGGCAGGGGCATCGGCGCCTGCTTGTCCTGCAGCAGGCTCTTGACGAGGCCCGTGAGGTCCGAGAGCTGGCCCATGAGCTCGGAAACCTGGCCCTGCAGACTCTGCACCGACTGCTTGAGCGTCTCGACCTCCTCGTGGTCGGGCGAGGCCGGCTCCGAGTACGTCTTGCGGCGGATCTGCGCCATGATCTCCTGGCGGCCGCGCACGAACTTCTCGTGGTAGAACTCCCACCAGCTCTTGCTCTCGTCCTCCTCGGTGGAGATGACGATCTCGTCCTTCTTGTGCTTGCGGAAGCCGTAGAAGTTGAGCTGCCGCACGAAGCTACTGAAGTTGTTGTGCTTGAAGTAGCGCGGCAGGATGGTCTTGGCGAACTCGCGCGGCAGCTTGATGATGAACGAGCTGCCGCTCTCGCTCCAGCACGCCACGGCATGCGGTGAGCTCTCGATCATGTCGTAGGTCTTCTGCAGGAACACGGGCGCGGCCGAGGCCGAGGCGCCGGGGCGGCCGTCCGGGCCCGAGGAAGCCGGTCGCTTACGCATCTTGTTGTCGCCCATAGTGGAGGTCGTGACTTGGAGTGAGTATGGGCGGTTCCTTCTGTATTTTTCTCGCCTTCTGCTCGCCGTGAAAAAGCGGAAATGAGCCTGTATGTGGGAGTGGGCGTCCGTTTGGAAATTACATCTGACCACACATTGCCCCTACCCTCGCAATGTTTTATGTCACAGCTAAAGAGTGGGACTGATTGGCCGGTCAACTTTACAGCCAATGAATGGGCGCGCGTTGCGGCGGTCTCATTGGGCACGCTAAGTGGCGCCGCTACATCGTATACTTAGCCAAAGTCGGCGACAAGCATAGACACGGCCCCAGCGCGGCCGACAATTGGCACGGTAGGACCGCTCAGGACAACATCAACCGGGCTGTGCAGCGACGGCAACACACTGTGTTGCCGTCGCTGCCAGCCAGCCAGTTCCTGCTCGAGCCATTGCGCCGGCACCACCACGGAATCGGCCGCTGCGAGCTCGGCGCGTCGCCTCGCTCGCTCGCTCACGCAACTGCGCTCCGCCCGACCGTCAAACGGAAGGGGTTTACGCGTGACGCACGGAGAGGCCCTGTGAATCTTTTTCGGTGCAGACCCGCTTTGCTGCCGCTGCCGCCGCCATACGATGCTATAATAGCCCTGGAAACCACTTGGCCGCGCTCGCCGAAATTTCGGTGTGAGAACCAGTGCATCGGATCTGGTCCTACCTCCTACGCAGTGCGCGGCGAGTGCTCGCAGCAGTCTGTCGGCGCAATGCGTTTACAAACTGCGCGCCCGTCCGCTTTGGCACAGCGCAGCGAGCGTCCATCTGTTGCCATTCCGCTGCATTGGCAAAGCCGAGAGCTGCAACACCAACACAAACAGTGCTGCTGGCTGCCTCTCATCGAGAGGGAGGTGCGTCGCTGGAATTGCCAATCCTCGCCGCAGATTGTCGACGACGAGAGACGACGCGGCGTGCTCGCTGGCCCACTGCACCGCACCAAGGCGCTGCTGTCGCAGGTGCTACACGCTGGTGGCATCCAATCCGGTCTGCACGCTGAAGCTCGCTTCGCCTTCGCGCCCAGCTTTGCGGCGGGTCCGAGAACAGACGTCCGACTCCGGCTCCGGGAGCGTAACAAGCGAAAGCTTCGGCGGTGTTCTATTCGATGCAGGGCTGCGCTAAATCGGCGCATTCGTCGGAATTGCGCCTGTTTTTACCATATTTCTCCGCCCTTTTAGCGCATCTCCGTAACCCATCCTGCAGCTGGCGGACATGTCCCAAAGAAACGCAGAGGCGTGGCTGCTGAAATTGCCGCGGATAAGTTGACGAAGTATCCACACGCATGTAGCACCCGTCGACATCCCGCAGGCCGAGGTTCTGGTGGCGAAGGCGGGCTTGCAGCAGCGCAGCGGTCGGACCGCGAAAGTGCAGACGAGCTGCTGGCCAGTCTCAGCGGATCGGAACCGTTGCTGGAAGCTGGAGCGTTTTGCCGTTGGGCGGCGTTGTCTAGCGAATCGGTATTTTGGGCGTCACGCAATGTGCTCGACGGTCGGCTTTGCACGCCATTTTTAGTCGTCTGTGGGAGGTTGCCTTTGTCTTAATAGCGGTTATGCAGTACAATCCTCGTGCTGCACGCAAGCGCACCTACCGAATTGGTTGAGCTGTAGCCACCGAGTGTTTGGCCGCTTGTATCACTACCACCACCAACGTCCGACAATACGTCGACTGCGAGCTTCAATTGATGAACAAGTGCTCGAACCCCTTTCCCATAGTTGGCTACACTTGCATGACTCACGGGTATGCCTTTTACTCGGTAAACAAAGCTAAGTAGGCGCAGGAATTCCTGCAGGATTCGTACGGCTTCACGGTTCTTCACCGACTTCGGCCGCTAAAGGTGGAGTGTCACTTCAAAACTGGTCACATCCCAGTAGACTCATCAGGCATAGTGACTTGCTACTTCAAACTCACTTACATGTTTTGGCCTGACGCAAGTCAGTCCAATGCGGTTGTGCAACGATCGATGGCATCGCTCTCCCCTTAGCGGTCACAACGCTAACAAAATTGCTTTGAGACTTCGCGACAGCCATGGGTTGCTCAGCTATGAGGCGGGCAACACAGTTCGTCGCCACCGACCAGGGTGCCTGAGGACGATATGTGCAAATTTCGGCGCAGAGTTGGGCACTTCACTTCGTCTCGGGTACGGCACTGTAGCAACGTCGTTCTCCGGCCGACTTGGATG
>JAGDFM010000408.1:0-35248 GCA_019155715.1 Phytophthora pseudosyringae
GCTTCATGATGTTTTGGGTCATGTACGGCGAGACCCCTTCCATCCTGTGCAGTTCTTTCCACTCCACTCTGGTCAGTGCTCGCGCCTCCGCCGTATGTCCCCTTCCTAATTTCTCCTGAATGGTGTTCCTGGCCTCCGCACGGCGTTCCCGTTGCTGGTTGATAAGCTGTTTGAATTGCCGGCGTGATTGCGTCCATTTCCGCTTTCCGACCCATAGTGGCCGCATCCTGTTGATCCATGGATGCGGCGCCACGATGACCGATTTGGGCGATACAGCCAGGTACTACGCCACCGCTGTTCGTAAGTTGTCCCGGCCCTTCCTCGACGGCACCATCTTTGCCTCTGATCCCCATTCGTGTTGAACTTGCCGTATATCCCGCTAACCACTGTGGACGAGTGGTGGGGGTCCTCGAGCTTGTGTGAGACCGTGTCCTTGTCTTCTTCTGGCCTTCTGAACAGCAACTCTGGAAAATTGGCCACGATGCAGAGACTGAACTCCCGGAAGCAGTGCGCTTCCGAACTTGTCAAAGGCACTTGGTGTGTGGTCGGCCTGATCGTGACTGTCCCCGTATCGGACTTGGGGATCTAAACCATATCTTCCAGCCTCAGTCCTCCCACCCGTGTGTACATTCGCCTATACTCAGCCCTTCTGCCACCCTTCCCTGTTGTATCGCCTATCGTTAATTGCTGGAGCGGAGTCGCCATGATGCCGTCATGCCGGCACTCACCCCTTTCGGAGTGACGGTCATTGCGCTTCTGCTGCAGGAGCGTCCATGCTCGGCCTTCACATCTGATGTGTAGCCCGTCGGTGTCCCATGCTGTCCTTACTCCGTTGCTGTGTCGTAACTCTCCTCTTAGCTGTCTTGTCTTCTCTTCTTCTGCATCTGCCCCGTTCTGGTCTTGTCCAAACAGCCAGGCTGCCCATGGCTTCCCCGTTCCCCAAAATGTCGTCTTTGGTCCCATCGTTGGCCGCGATCTCTGCGGCACCAGCGCCTCCGAGGTTCCTAAATCTCTATGCTGCAATATATCTCCAAGCACTTGCTTCTGGGTGTTGTACGTGAGCGCCCATTCCCCGGCCACCGTTGCGCTCAACGCCATCAGCTCTGTCCTAAGATTGGGAATCCCTATTCCTCCGTTTCCACTGTTATGCTCCGCCAGATCGGCCTGTATCCATCCCGTCGGCGCTTTCTCTGGCTCAGCAAAAGTCGATCTCCACACATAGTTCCTGATACACCGCTCCGCACGCTTGATGATCGTACCCGTTGGCCACGCGTGTCAGCCACATAGAGCATCTTCGGCATTATGATGTCTGCCGCAATGAGGGCTCGTTGTTGAGCCGTATTGTTTTTTTCTTCTGTCAGCACCAATCTGACCCTCAACGCATCCAATGCTCTGGTCCACGCCTCCTCTATCGTATCTTCCGATCCCGCAATGTGGCCTAAGTATCTGGTGCTCTGGATGACGTTGACCATTCCTTGCTCGTCCTCATTTGCCGTTGTCTCGTTGGGCTCCGCCTCGCCAAGATTAATGGCTACAGATTTCTGCACGTTGAGCTTTAGGCCAGACACTACCGAAAATTGGTGAACCGCTCGCAAGGCAGCCCTCTGCATGCTGCAGTGGGCGATATAGATGGCCGTGTCATCTGCATATCCAGCGACCTTCCGCGGCCGGCATTCCTCCCCCTCCGTCAATCCGATTCCAACTATTCCCGTTTCCGCCTCGATGACGTCGTACAGGAGATCAACCGCTATAATGAATAGCAATGGCGCCAGAGGGTATCCTTGCCGTATTCCACTCGTTACGGTGAGTTTGTCCGACACATACCCATTAGCGAGAAATCTGACCGTCGTTTTAGTGTGTATGACCCGTAGAAGTTGACATATCTTGGGGGGAAAGCCTTTGGCTTCGAGCATCGCGATGAGAAAGTCTCTGTCCAGCGAGTCGTACGCTTTGGCGAAGTCTAGCATGAGAACCTGCGCCTTGGACAGCTCCGCGTTGCGTCTGCAGATCTCTTTCGCTGCTTCAAACATATCTATCACCTCGTGGATAGTCCGACCTGGTACAAATCCACATTGCCTGTGGTTGACCAGCCGGTCGAACACCGTCATTTATTTGTGTAGCATGTACAGCGCTGGAAGAGCCCGACAAACCGCTTAGTCTGCTCTTTCTGCAGCGTTGGTCCGAGCCGTATAGCTACAGCTATTAGTCATCACTAGCTGGAGGACCGCCTTTGTCGCCGAGCGCGGCCACAACCAAGCTTTTAAGGTGCACATGGCGAATTTTGGCGGTAAATTTGCCGAAGCGTGGCCGTCTCGCCTCGTGATCCACTGGCGAATGGGTAGGAGGCTCCATTAACGAAGCGTACACTTTGCGACAGTGTCAGGGCATGACTAAGCCTGCACTTCAGCTGCTCACAGCCTTCACTTGCAACGGCGGACAGTATGCAAGCTCAAAGGCAAACGATACGCCCTTCAAGACACAATGAGGCAACACTCGTCCACCAGCTCCGCGTCCTGAAAATTTGCCCTGCATCATTTGCGAGGTAATATGTCGATCCTAGCCGAATGGCAACTTGCAATTTTAACCGGACACAAACTGGGTGGATACTCTCGCTGAGGCATCATTCCGCTTTTCCGAGGCGCACTGGCAGCCTAACTATATCGTCGACACAAGTAGCCAAAACTAAATTGAATAGCATCCGTGGCCGCTATGACCCTAAATTGTCAAGCAGGACACCGCGCAGTTCAACTGCCTGCGAGCGTCCTTGAAGACCGTCGAAGTGCGTTTTTTCATAGTCTTCCACCTCCACCACAGTGCTACCTCTCCTGACTTTCCCCCCTACAGCACTAATCGGAGAATTAGAACCGCGTGGCCGCCTTGCTCTTCAAGAAGCAGCTTCAAGTGTCCGTGCGTGCAGCTTCCAACATTCCTCCTGGCCCAGACCAGGAAAATTAAGCCATTTTGGCTCAAAAACGTGACGGTACGCAATTAAGATGGATATCATGTTGTGCCGATTATCATGTTGTGAAACATATTCCAATTCAAAACGACGCAGTTGGAGGAAACTGAAAACATCTAATTAAACAGGGTTTTTGTCCGTTACAAAGCTGTTGGACAATTCAAGCGGCGGTTTGACCAGCACCAGGCCAGCAGCTCCTCAAGTCTCTCTCCTCTCCACGATGAACGAGCTGTGGAGCTCTTCGCAGCGCGCCGAGGCGTTGGAGGACTCCGTCCGAGAGGTCCCGTGCACGTCGGTGGTGCCCCGTGCACTGGGGCCACCGGCGAAGACCAAGCGCCGCCTCACAGAACTGCACGACGTGGCGCAATTGGGGTTCGGAGGCTGCGGGGGCATGTACAACTATTTCCTGGGCGTGGCGTCCGTCCTGCAAGAGGAGTACGACCTCCGAGACGTGATCTTCTCGGGCGTGTCGGCCGGGTGCTTCCCGGCGTTGGTGCTGGCGCTGCGCATGAATGTCAAGGAGTTCTTCTTCAAAGAGAACGTCCCGCTGATTGAGGAAGCTGCTGAATGCTCGTACGCTGGGCTGGGCAAGTACGACGAGCTGGTGATTGAGTTGGGAGCGTGACGAGTATCATACTGATACGTTCTTGGGTGTGTAGGTGGATTCCCATGGTCAAGCGCAACATGCTGAAAATGCTGCCGTCGGACGCGTATCAGCACGTGGACAGGAAACTGTATTTTTCGGTCACCGAGGTGCCTGCACTGCGCAACCACCTGCTCACAACCTGGACGAGCAATGAAGACATGGTGGACTGCATGCTGTGCTCGGCCCATGTGCCCCTTTACACGACGTCGCTGGCGGCATCGTACCGCGGAAATCACTTCGTTGACGGTGGATTGACCAGCAACAACCCCGTGCCACACCCAGAGGCGCCGCACAAGGTGTTTCAGATCTGGAAGTGGCGCTGGTTTGCACCCACCTGGGTTCTAGTGACGACGAACGCGGACTGGGCGGTGGAACTCTTCCGTATGGGGCGTGAGGACGCCGCCAAGAACCTGCACGAGGTAGAGGAGGTGTTCTTCTAGACAAACTGTGTACGGAAATATACAATTCGGCTCCAGGGAGCCCTCCCTTGCAACGCGTCTTACATGGTCAGTCGTAGTGAACTGAAGGTCATGGCGTAATGGCGCACTGACAGCAAAAATATGATCAACCTGGGCTGCTGTTGATTTCCCGTTTCGAATACGCAGTAAACGCGCAAGATATATATCCGATACTATGTGGAGGTGACTAACGGGTTCGCATTGAGTGCAACGGACGGCAAATTTGAAGCAGCAAACCATTAAGCTTGTCTGTACATTGGTGTTCAATAGGTAGGTGGGTAAGCGGGGCGACGGGACCCTGCATATAACATCAAGTATCATGTCGCTAAGCTCGATCATTCACCAGCAATAATGAGCTGGCTGTGTGCGCTTCATGATCTGTGTTCGCTCTATCCGGTTTACTGCTGAACGCCACGCATGAATTTCCAGTTCACTGCGCAGGGGATCCATCGCAGATCTACTTAAGGTCGCGCTTCATGGGACGTTCACCGCATCTGTCACCATCATGTCTCCTTGATGCGGCAAGGAACGGATACCCCTCGGGTATAGGTCTGTTCGATTTTGCTACGACAGCATCATGGGTCGGACTGAGGGAACGCTGTGAGCTGGCGAGATTCTCTGAAACCCGATCATTTGTGAAGGCCGACTGACCCTGCGGTTGTCTCCACTGAAGATTCTTCAGGCCGAGCTGTTCGCGACTACAAACCATAGCACAGGAATGCATAGACGTCGCCACCATGAAGACAGGCTCGGCTTGCTTCTATCCATTGTCAGGTAAAAGTGGTTGACTGTACTGTATTGTCCCTGGATGGTGCACGAGTAACGGATAGAAAACCGGGAGGCACGTTGTGCTGCCCGAGTGAACTAAGGAAGACGGCTCGGGCTTGGTGATCAACAAAAGTTGGGGATGCTAGTTCATTTGGCTTATATAAACTCCGTACTGTTCCAACTCACCACCTTCACTCGCGAGGCAACGTAGCACCAAACGTACGTATTTTCTGCTGCTGGAATCCCGTCAAGGATATGAGCGCCACGGCAGGTTCCTTTCGAAAACCCAATTTCTCTGGAGATTACTCCATCCAGATCTTCTCAGAACCGGCAAAAATCTTGCTGTTTGCTGCGGCCTCTGCTCGAAGGTTGTGCATGTTAGTTCCCAGCACATCTGGGATCTGCTGACATCGTAAGCAGAGTCGTTGGCGTTTGCTTCTCGACATCCCAGAGCAGCAGTGGAAGAGGTTACTACAAACCAGAAACTCGCCATCAGCAGGAAGTAGCCTCGAGCGGCTCCCTACAGCCTTCACAGAGAGCGCTTGCAACACACTTGGCATTTTCCATGCAATGATCTCATTCGTCGTCGTCTGGGATAAGCTCTGTCGAGCCGTGTTGGCACCTCGCAAGGTAAGATTCCGTTCGTGAGTTCTCCAACGCCTAGGAGCGGGTTCGAACCACCACAGGCAAGTCAACGGATTTTTTTCCGGTCAGCGAGCACATCGCCTGCTACATGTAAGAACGCATGAATAGGTATTACTACGGGGTATAAAGGCGGCAGTGTCCAAAGGCGACGATGCCATTTATCCGGCGATGAAGTGAATGGATACTTGGAGCCTCGAAGGTTTGAGGATCATCCCTTTGATTGATGCCTTCAATGCCCAATGAGTTGTAGCCACCTCACAATGGATCACCTTTTACCTGCCACATCTCATGTCGTACCACGTGTACCATCTGTCATCTCATTCACATCACTCAACTTCGGACCTTGCACACTTTATTTCCAAAAGTGGCCCATGTCCCAACTGATCTCATTCCGCATCCATCGCGCTCAGGATCATGATCCCGGAGGCGGCGGCGGCGCTGCCCGAGTCCGTCGCATCGCCCGCGCGTCGCGCCAAGCCCGACGAAGAGCGCAAGACGCGCACCAAGCCCAAGGCCCGCGCCAAGAAACGCGACCCCGAGGGGCCCAGCCGACGCCCCAGCGGCGACAAGATGCGGCGCGCGCTGTCGCAGACGCGCGAGGACTCGAGCGCGCACCTCGTGGGCTCGTCCTCGTCCTCTGGCGACTCCGACGAGCGCCACTCGAGCTCCAGCAGCGGCAAGAGCAGCGGCCTTACCGGTACACGCCGCCGCAGCAAGCGAAACCCTAAGTCAAACCCTAGCAGCACCGCGAAGAGTGAGCGTCGCTACGATTCGTCGTCGCCTGAAGCGCTGCCGCCTGTTGAGCCGGGCAAATTCAGGTACCTGAAGCCCGATGAGATCCAAAGCGGGCAGCTGCCCGACTACGACTTCGCGGTCATTGTGAACCGCAAAGTGCAGCTGCCAGGGTGCATCAGGCGGGCAATTCATTGCGTCTGTTGCTGTGCGACGTCGGCTCCGCAGCCGGCAAGGGGGACTCCGAAGAGAGGGTGCATGGACAGCATCGCCGACGTTTCTCACGAACGCTCCGGGTTCCGAAGACTGTGCATGGCCAGCTCGCCGGTGCTGAGTGAGAGCGAAGACGAGCACCGCCGGATCGTCAACAAGCTGTGCAGCCAGGGACTGCTGGTGGATATTATAGATGGAGGGGACTCCAAAGGTGAAATGCACTCCGGGTACCTCATTCTGCTGGCTCGAGCGCCGGATCCCGTGGTGATGTCGCTGGTGAAGCAGTTCCGGACGCATATGTGGATGGAGCATGGCGCCGTGGTGGATATGGAGCAGGACGTGGCCCAGCGTCGGGATGAACCTACGACGCCAGCTGAACGCATCGAGATTGTGGACTATATTATTGAGCAGCGTGCAAGGCTTTCGAAGAGCGATATTTGGATTCATGATCTCTTCCCCATGCACAATCAGACCGTGACCAATACGTTGATCCACAGATGGGTCACGTCCTGGCGGCTGCATGAGCTGGATGACAAGAAGGTGTTGCGCTCGCTGCGCTACAATTTTGGCGAAAAGGTGGCGTACTATTTCGCGTTCCTCAAGTACTACAACACGTGGCTCATACCACTTGCCGCTATTGGCATTCTGCTGGAGCTACTGCGTGGTGTCATTTCCATGACGACGTACATGCGTTTGCTGCCGTTTTGGGGCCTGGGTGTGTCGGTGGTGTGGGGATTTGGTTTCATCAAGTCGTGGGAGCGCGAAAACGCTTGCATGCAATACGACTGGACGGGAAAACTGCACGTCAAGCAGATTGAGTATCGCAACAAGCAATTTCACGGAGACTCGCGGGTGAACGCGTTGACAGGAGATGTGGAACTGGTGTACCCGGCGTGGCGACGACTGCCCAAGTACTTTTGCGTGTTTCTTTTCATGCTGTGGCAGATGCTGATTATGCTGGTGTTTGTGGCTAGCTGGGTTACCATTTATGAGATTTTAAAAGCCACTTACAAGGAGAGCTACATCTTCTCGACGCAGTGGTTACTCATCTTGCTGGAAGGCTGCGTTTTCGGATTCTTCGTGGACGTTGTCCAGTGGAACATGGTGGTGACGAAGATGGGTTCTTTTTTCACGCACTGGGAGAACTATCGGACAGAGGAGCAGTACGAGAAAGCGTTGATCCGCAAGCTGTTCTTGCTGGACTTCCTAAACTACTACACGTGGTTCTTCTCGCTGGCGTTCATATTCGTGATTCCGGGGCTCGGCAATTACTTGACGAACACGTTCAATCACATGTTTTTTGGTGACGCCATGAACTGTTGCTTCGGGCCATATGTAGACCAAGACGGCTCGTGCACCATGTGTCCTGTGGGTGATAAGGATGCCACGTGCATCGAGTGTATCGGATTTTTCACCTTTGATCGCCGTCATGTAGACTTGAGTGCTATGTTCGTCACCCCAATCGTGATCACGCAGTTGTTGAACATATTGCTGAGGCTGATGGCGCCCATTCTTGTCCGCAAGCGTCGTGAAAAGGCCCAGGCTCGTGCGGACGCACGAGCACAAAAGCGCGTAAGTGAGGCCGGCTCAATGAAGATTCTAGGATCGCTGGACTACGAAGATCACAAGGAGTCTCAATTCGGCAACAAGTCGAGCTCGCGGTACCTTGAGTACACTCCGTCAGAAATCGAGGTGCTCAATAAAAAGGCACGCGAAATCCTGTTCGACAGCGAGCAAGATACTTACGACCCATACGACGACTTCCACGTGCTGACGGTACAATACGGCTTCACGGTCATGTTCTCGATGTTGTGGCCACTGATGCCTTTCGCCTGCTTCCTGATCAACAGTGTCAAGGGACGCACAGACGGCTATCGACTGTGCAAAACGCTGAAACGTCCAATCCCACGGCGAGCGAATGGTATTGGAGCTTGGAAAGGCATTCTCACCACATACGCGTATATCGCTGTGATCGTCAACGTGCTGCTAATCTGCATCTCGACGGGTGTGCTCGAGTTCTTTGATGAAACGTGTGTGAGTGACATTCAGCACCAGCTCGAAAAGCAAGGAAAAACGCTGGACGACTTTATCTTCGGCCCGGACTTTGGCTGCCTGCATATTGCCTGGCGCCTGCTATTCATCCTTCTATTGGAACACTTGTTTGTGGCGATCGCTTACGTCAGTATGCAGCGCGTTCCTCAGGTGCCCAGCTGGATCAAAGATGTTATGGGTGCTCGTGAGAACAAATTTAAAACGCTGCTGCGCGAGCACGAGCTGGAACTGTTTCCTCGGAACGTCGGTAGCGGCAGTGAAGCAAGCAGTGGCGATGGCAAGATTGCAGGTGTGCGCGCTGCGGGTGATAAGAGCTCCGTGTCGTCTGAATCGTTCCGCATTGATATCAAGCGTCTTGTTGGTTTCGGGGGTAGCACCACAAGTATATCGAGCCAAAGCACTCGCGCTTCCTCCGCTCAGCCATCTGCTCCAACATCAACGACGTCGGTGCCTCCCCGCTCAATCTTGATCGACCCCATGACACCGCTCTCTCGGGCACCAAACGACTTGGAATTCCCGACCAGCACGGGTGTGCGCACCAAGGCTCGCGAAAAGCTGGCGCGGCAGTGGTCGGATGGCTCAGACCACTGATATTGTGTTTGAAAGCTCGAACGTAGCTAGCGATGCAAGCTGCTCGAATGAAATGAGATATGTATTGACGACAAACTCTTCGTGCTGTCTTTCTATCGCGAAGCAAGACGACGAAGCTAAACCGAACACACCAAACCCGATGATGGCTACGGTAATGGCCCTGTATTGATTGACATTGAAATGGAAACCTACAGACAGGTATTCTCTACAAATGCTTTTGCTCGCTCCTAGACGCTGACGCACATACCATACCCCCTTACTCGTTGATCACGTAATTGCCAGGGGTATCAAAGCGGAATTCTTTAATCTCAAGCTGCTTCAGGCGGTAGCCACGCATGGCATCAACCGGGTCGCTGTCAGCCGGCACTGACTCGTACTCGACACCAGCGTTCTTGACGGATAGAGACTTCACCTCCACCTTAGCGCCGGGGCAAGCCACGATGCGCACAGCACCATCGAGCTCGAGCGAATCAAACGTGACGTCAGCACCCTCTACGACCAGCGAAGAGCAAGCAGTGACGTTGATGGCAGACGGCTTGGTGAACTTCGTGGCCAACGTCGCCTGGCTGAGCGCGAAACCCGATCCGAAAACGATCTGGGGACCCGAGCAGTTCACGGCAATGTCCAGCCACGACCGCTCCTTCGTCTCCTTCGGCAGCGATACGCCCAGCGTACTGAGTTTCAAACGGTTGATCGCAAACACCTCGTGCTCAGCAGAGCTGGCACACTGCGGAGGGATGTCGTTCTTCGCCTTGTCGCTAGCGCTGACAGCGTCGTTCTTGCACGGCGAGTACACCACAGACGAAGGGAACTGCACAAGACCGACACCGCCCTTACCGCTCTCGTCGTGATGCTCGATCTGGTACTGCACAAGAAGCTTGGGGTAGTCCTGCATCATGCACTCCAGACGGGCAGGCGACTTGAAGGCGCACTTGTTCGCGTCAGGACGGAACTTGGGGTTGAAAACTTCCGGGACGAAGCCGTTCGACGTCTCGAGCACGGGCACGTACGAGTCCAGAGCAGCGACAATGCCGTTAATGTTGCCCGGAAACGGCGAGAAGCCCGTGTTCGGATCGTTCACATCGCCATCAGGGAACTCGGTCTTCGCGCGTGTACGCAGGAACTGGTCCAGCTCGTGGTACTCCACGTTGAACAGCGTCGAGTGCTTGCCAGCGGGCGACGTGAAGCGCACGATTCCGCCAGACGCGTCCTTGGCCTTACGGGGCACAGTCGTGAAGGCAAAGCCCCAGTTGTGCCTCACACAAGCACCGAGTATCGGCAGGATGCTGTTCAGGATCAGGTAGTTGGTGTCCTGGATGAAGTGCACGAATTTCTTGCCCTCCTGCTGCCACTTGGCCGCCAGTCCCGACGTGTGCAGCAACGTGTGCACGTCGCCGTGTCCGTGGGGCTTCATCACGAGCAGATCCTCCTTCACAACAAGCTTCAGCTTGGGCTGCTTGCCGTCGGTGGCAGATCCTTCGATTACATCCACGCACGGCACCTTCTCCTGCTTGATGAGCACCAGTTGGCCCTCGAGCATGCCGAAGTTCTTGTTCTCCTTCAGGAAGCTCTGCGTAGCTTCATGAGTCGAGTCCGACGTCATGATGGCCAACGGGATCTGGATCGGGGCTTTGCCCTCTTGCTGCGGCTGCGCGTTCGCGAGCGTCTGCATCGCCAGCAGGTGCTGCACGTACGCCTCGAGGTAGCTCGTGTGGGTCAGCGTCTCCACCGGGAGACGCAGCTTGATGCCTTGGTAGCCGAGACGCTCGCCCAGGCCACCAGCCACGACGACGAAGCAGCACTTGTCCAGGTTCTCCAGCCCGTTCTTCTCCAGGTCGGCGAACAGCGGCGAGTCGAGTTCCGCCACCGCCGCCAAGTCGGCCGAGGCCGCCGGGTTCGACGGACGCCAATCGGCCCACACGTCGCCGGCCTCTTCCTCGTCAACAGCCTCGCCCCGCAGCTCCGCGTACAACGTGGTGGCCGTGGACAAGTATCCGGCCACGCCGCCCTTGTACCAGCCGTCGAAGTGCAGCACTTGCCGCCACAACGGACTGTTGTCACCTTCAGCCTTGTCGGCCAGCAGAGCGAGGAGCTCCTGCTGGCCCCACGACTGCAGCGCGCGCAGCACGCGGCTGCGTGCGTCCTGCACAGCAGGTGCTGGGGGCTGCGCGGTCTTGCTGCCGTCGCTGGAGTCCTTGTAGCCCATGGCAAATTGCGTTCTGGCCCACATCACGCAGGACTCGGCGACACCTTGCGAGGAGCTCCGATACGCCGTTGCGCCAGTCGAGTGCGGATCTAAGCGAATATAAAAAGCGCTGCGCTTTGTGACACATTACGGCGACATAGAAGCCGAGTGCGGACTTAGTCGAGGGGTCTATGGGCCGTACGTCAGCCAGAACGAAGCACTCGAGGACAGTGATTGAAGTTGAGCGGACCCCGCTGCGCCCCGGCGGGGCTAATAGCAACTCGTCGGCGGCGATGCTGGCATTGGAGCCTTCTCGCGAGGCGCCGTGCAACATAGACCGCGTCCGGCATTCCGCTGGCGGTGGCCGCATCCATCCAGAAAGCTTGGGATCGAGCTGCCGGCCGCCATTGCCCTGCGTCGTCGTGCAAGCATGCCAGCAAGTTTACAGAAATGGAAGCAGACATAAGGCGTGGCACTTTACCGCCTTGAACCTCAAGCGCGCGCTGACACGGGGATACTTCAGTTTATTCGTCAACTCCGAGGCAGTGCCACCACGCGTGGCTGATTGCAAGCGGTGGCATTCACGATGGCGCTGCTGCCATTGCCGCTTGCAGCTGCACACGTGTTGCCTGCACTCGATCATCCTCTTGTGCCTACTTGTACATCCCTCGACCAGAGAGCGGTGCAAGCCTCGACTTGCAGCAGCTTGCAAGAAAGGGCTGTTTTGTTGCGTTTAGATGCAGGACAAGCCTGCCGCCCGAGCACGAGGGCAGAGCGAGACTCAGGTGACGGCTACACTCTCTGTTTGCACTTGGCACCTCCATCAGCGCAGCAGCAATATGATGGTGGGCACGCTTGCCAGAATGGCAATGGACAGCAGCACGAGCAAGCAAGTGCCGCTACACGAAAAATCATCACAACGACACGACTGGGACCCGGTCCTTAAGTACATGGAGGTCGACATGGCTCCGTGGAGAGAAACAATGGAAGACACAACACAGGAGGATGTTGTGGCCGACTGCTGCTAAAGCCGCCGGCACGTAACGGGGAAGCGCAAGCTTGGACCGGGGTAAGCTAGTGATCGGCATAAGGACGGTTGCTAGAACGGACATAGGATAGTTGTTAGCCTAGCTCAGTGACATCAATGTACCTCACTGAAAAACAAAAACAAACTCTCTGTTTGCACTACATAGACCTTATTGTGGATGCATGCTATTGTATTGGCGACATTGCAACCGTTAGAGACGTGAACATTTGTTTGAATAGGATGTGACTGCCACAGGAAGCCCCCAAACGCCCCAGCCGAAGCCAGAGCGCCCTCACCAGGTACCGACACCCGACGAAGAGAGGGTATTCCTCACACAGCACAGTACGCTATTTGCACTGCGTATATCACCGGCCGGACGGAGGAAGCCAGCCAGTGGAAAGTAAAATAGTGCAAGCCTCGATCCACACGTAGTAGTATTTTGACAAGGATGTCTCTGGAACTTCCCCTCCATTCGATGCACGAGAAGGCAACAGCGCCGTCCCCGGTCCCGCAATGGGCTACGAAGACAGGCTGCTGAGAACGCGGCGAGAGAGGCCGAAGCCTCGCCGCCCTTCTCCCCCGTGCACCAAGTCCCGGAACCTCCGCCACCCAGAGGCAGCAGAAGCCCCAGAATCTCGGACGAAGAAGCCCCAGAAGTCCATGTGGGCCTCATATTTAACTGCGTAACCACGGTCGACGCCTCCCCGCTCCATCCAGAGGACGGAGCTAAAGGAGGCAGGGCTGGTAGCTGGTAAAGAGAGGCGCCACGACGAGATGATACACACACACGCACAACAATTCGCTTTGCGTCGATCTGGAAAAGTTGAGAACTGACACGCGAACTGGTGGACGCAGAGAGCTCCGTCAAATATTAGGTTTGAGCGACCAGCTCATGTATTATATTTGATGAAATATTAAGTTCTTAGTCCCAGACTTTTTACGTAAGAAGTATTAAAATACTTCTTACGTAAATATACCACGGCAAAGGTGTAAAGACTGAATTTATGGACATTGACGAAAAGTGTCCACCTCTATCTACGGGACGCCAAAAGTGTCCACCTTTCACTCGCCGTACTCCATGATGGCCAGCTCCTTGGAATCCGGCACGGCCATGGCGCCTCGGCCTGTGCTCATGTCCTCGTCGTCGCTGTCTAAATGGGCACTGGCGGCGGCGGAGAGCGACTTGGAGGCGTCGCTGTCCGCCTCCTTCTCCGGCAGAGCGGGCGCCACGCCCACCAGCGAGCTGCTGCTCTTGTTCGTGCGCAGATACTTCTCCCACGCGTACTGCTCCTGCTTGTACAGCTGCAGCGTCGCGCGCGCGTCTTCCACGGAGTCGTGCTGTCCAGTCTGGATCTGCTTGCTCAGCACCTCCTCCGACAAGTGCTTCAGCGACTTCGGGTACAGTTTCTACCAACAGCCAACCGCGCATCGCACAACTGTTAGCATCCTGCACACACCTCAATCACCCTTAACTTGACGTACCGTTCCGTTCACTTTGCGCCGCATGTACGGCCGGTAGTAGGCCGTGTCGCGGATCAGGTGCTTGGGCGGCGTGAACATGAGCGCTTGGAAGTCATTCTTCAGCGCGTGACCCACGACGATCTTGTCCTGCATGAGCTTGCCCACCTCCTTGAGACACTGCGCAAAGGGGATGGCGTGTCGAAGCGAGCTGGCCTTGATGCCGCTCACGTGCGTGCGGAAGTCCGTCACCTTCTCCACGGGACGCACGTGCTTGTCGTACAGCACGTTGCCGTCGTAGTCCACAATGCTGCAGCGAGCCAGCACGCTCGTCTTGCCCGAGAGCCCCACGCCCACCATCTCGCAGTCCATGCCCACGATGCGCGCGTTGTCCACCCACTCGGCCGTGCGCGCCTTCAAGCGCTTGGTCTTCTTGTCCTGCTTGGCGCGCTGCTTCTGTGCCTTCACGTCCAGGTCGCGCTTCTTCTCGGGCGCCTGCTTGCCCTTGTGCGCGCGCTGGTTCTGCTGCTGGATCTTGCTCTTGAGCGCCAACCAGTTCGAGTTGGGCAGTACCGTCGTGGGCTTGGCCGCCTTCTCCTGCGTCTTCGGCGCCGCTGACCCGCTCACTTTCTTCGGGTTCGACCCCTTGCGCTTCTTCTTGCCATGGTGCGCGTTGCTGTTTGCCTTGCCGCTGACCGCTTGAGCCGGCGCGGAGCCCTCCTCGGTGCGCTTCCTCTTGTCGCCCATACTCGTTCGCAACTGACGGCGTTTTTTGACTGGATGCGGGTATGGCACCGTAGGAACCGTGCTACACTGTACTACGTAGACCGATTGAAGTACCGAGTAGCTCATCTCCTAAGATCCCGTGCTGTCGCGTCGCAAACACGGGTAAATCCACACCTGCCGCCTCGGAAGCGGCGCCCCATTATCGACGCGCGGGCAGGACACGTATCTCCGTCAGCCGGGCAATCTCGCCGGGCGAGAAGCCGACACGCGTGTGCATCTCGACCACCAAGTTGCACCCGCGATGGAGCGCTCGACGGGCTCCAAATGGAAGAAAATCTACGACGAAGACGGCGCGCCGCCCCCTATCGACGACGACGAGGCGCCCCTGGCGCCCCAGAAGGAGCTGGGCGACGAGCAGCCGCTCGTGCACCATGAGGCCGAGCCCGCGGGCTACGCGGGACCGCCGCCGCTACTGACGCAGAAGCCTGTGGCCGCCTGGGCCGTGGGAGGGCTCGGAGCCCTGTTCCTCATTGTGGTGGTTCTGGTGGTGCGCGGCAGCACGCTGCGCGCCCCTCGAGCCATCCAGGACGCTGCCCAGGCGGCGGAGTGGGTGGAGCTGCTGCCCACTGACGTGGTGGCTCACATTGACCGAGAGATGGACCCGTGCGACGACTTCTACGAATTCAGCTGTGGCGCCTGGCGGAAGCAGGTGGAGATCCCGGACGACCGACCGAGCGTGTTTCTGTCCTTCTCGACGGTGAATGACGAGAACCAGAAGGTGCTGAGGGAGCTCATGCAGCAAGGATGGCCGCTGGTCGGGGAGCTCTTCGACTCGTGCATGAATTTCAGCAACTCCAGCAGCACGACGGCGGACGCAGCGTCGTTGGAGGTTTTGTCGCCGGTTTTGCAGCAGATTGGAGCAGCCTCGAGCAAGCAGAAACTGTTCCAGCTGGCGGGGGACGTGTCGAAGGCGGGACCCGATTTCTTGACGGGGCTGAGTGTGTCTGCGGACGCCAGGGAGGCGACGACGTACGCGCTGTACGCGTCGCAGACTGGGCTGTCGTTGCCGGATCCGAAGTACTATTTGGACAAGAAGCAATTCGACTCCATCAGCGACGCTTTCCACGCGTATGTAGTGGAGCTTTTCATCCTCGCTGGATGGGAGTCGAGTGCAGCAGCGTCGCGGGCTTCTTCGGTAATTGGCTTTGAACAAACTCTAGCGCCACTGTTCGTGCCGAAGGAAGACCTTCAGGATCCGGTGGCTTCGTACAACCGCATGAGCGTGGCCCAAGCTGCTGAGAAATATCCCTTGATGTTTGCGAAGTTCGTAAATGGCACGGGACTCCTGACTAGCCTCAAAGCCAAGAACGCCGATGTGGTCGTGGAGACTCCTGCGTTTTTCAAGCGCGTTGAGAAGCTTGTGACGGGGGAATCTGTGACTTTAGACACGCTGAAAGCTGTTTTGACGTACCAGTACATCAGCGCGTACGCTGCGGTTCTCAGCGAGCCTTTCGTTCAAGCGAGCTTCTCTTTCTTCGCGCGGACTCTGCGCGGCCAAAAGTCGCGTGCGCCACGCTGGAAAGTGTGTCTGCAGCGCGTCACAGACAACTTCCCTGACCTAGTGGGCAAGTACTTTGCGTTGCTGCGCTTCGACGAGGCAAGCGAGCAACTCGCTAGCCAACTGGTGACGCAGGTTCAAGCGTCACTGCAGAACAACCTGGGCCGAATGGAGTGGCTGGACGGACCTACCCGCCAGGCTGCGCTTGAAAAGCTGGGCAACATGACGAATCTGATCGGGCATTCGACTCGGTCAGAGCACTTTCCCTATGAGCTTCGTGGCGATGCTCCACTAGCCGAGAACATGCGGGTCGTTAAAAGGCACGAATTTGATCGAGTCGTGGCACAGATTGGTGGGCCTGTTGACCGCAACAAGTGGGCTATGACGAGCGCCGCCGTGAACGCGTACTATCAGCCGACTGCCAACCAGATCGTGTTTCCTGCTGGCATCTTGCAGCCTCCGTTCTTTGCTCGTGGGCGCCATCCTGCCCGCAACTTTGGTGCAATCGGTAGCATCATCGGCCACGAGCTTACCCACGGCTTTGATGCCTCAGGAAGATACTACGCTGGTGATGGCAATCTGCAAGACTGGTGGAGTAACAAGACAGTGGAGGAGTTCTCGAAGCGTACAGATTGTCTCGTGAGCCAATACGACAGCTTCGAGGTGGCAAGTGGGGCAGATCCGACCAAGGTGCTGGGCCACATCAATGGAAATTACACATTGAGCGAGAACATCGCCGACAACGGCGGAGTCAAGCTATCCTTCGCTGCTTACCAGGAGTTCATTACCGAGCAAGCCCAACAGCTGAGTAAGATGAGCGAAAGCGATACAGAAGAACTGCTAGCTCCGATGAGCCAGGCGGAGCGCAACTTGCCTGCCAATGCAGCCGACAAGCTTTTCTTCATCTCGTTCGCGCAGGCATTTTGCGCGAAGACGAGCGACGCGAGCGCAACACAGCGTTTGGCCACAGACCCGCACTCCCCCGAGCGATGGCGCATCAACGGAGTTGCAAGCAACTCACGCGACTTTGCTCGCGTGTACTCGTGCCCCGCTGGTTCCCCCATGAATCCAAAGACAAAGTGTCAGCTCTGGTAGTTTCTCTCTAGATGTTCGCGTCGGAATCTTGCATTCACCAACAATAAAGCCCCGTTTTGTAAAGTCTGCTCTAAACAGGAACAGAGCTGAGTTGTTCGTCGAGCAGCTTGACCTTCGCTTCAGAGTCGTCACCATCGACTGGTTCGTCGCCTAGACCCAAACAGCGCTCGCCCACGTTGCGAACGATACCACGATCGTAGGAGCGCACTTCACCACCGCGCTGGAAGCGGTAGCGATCAGCATTGAGCAGCTCGTTGGTTGTGCGGTTGCGAGCCGTAAGGTAGATGTGGAAGCCCGCAAGCTGGGCGACCGGTAGCAGGATCAACAATAGGTAGATCATGCCAATCACTGCGTAGAAGCGCACGGCGTGGTGATAACGCCAGAGCAAGTAGAGCACGTATTCCATCCCAAGCAGGTCCACGGTCAGGAAAGTCACGAACAGCAGGAACGCCGCATAGTTGTCGCGCCCCACGCAATTGTCTACGAACGGGCAGCTAGAGCACAAAAGCACAAGTTAGTTTTCAAACAAAAGCAGAGCATCTCCAAGTGAAGGACAGCATTGGACACGTACTGGTGATCGAAGACGGGCACGCAGGTCTTGCAGACGCGGCAGTGTTTGGATCTCGGAGGTCTCTGGATATGGCAGGTATGGCACAACGGGCGCTCCATGCACTCACGCTGAGCACGAGCAGCGGCGCTTTCTCCGATCTTGTCTTCGTCTCCGTCTTCGTCGTCGTCGCCACCCCCAATTAGAGCCTCGGTGACCTTCTCGTACGCTACACCATACTTTTTACTGTCGTCTGGCGCGCTCCCAGGCTTGGTCGTTACCGTGCGGTAGAAGAAGTACCAAGTCACACCAGTCCACGCCAAATGCGGTACCATCACATTGCGTCTATCCGGCATCATCGGCAAGACCAGAAACAGATAAACCAGCGTCGTGATCACTGCGTTGAGCACTGTAAAATGATACGGAGCTCGACTGCCCGGATCGCACCACCACGTAAACGCAGCAATGTTCCACGCCGCCACTCGCATCTCGCGCTGCTTGAGATACCGCACCACTTCACGAAAACGCTTCAACTGAGCCAGGTCTCTCGGGGTTCGGTTCTTCGAGTCCAGCGCGTTCACGTCTGCATCCAGCGTCTCCACCAAGAACTGCACAGTCTCCAGTTCCCCTCTCATTGCTGCGAGATGCAGCGGCGTCTGTCCGAACTTGTCCGGCGCGTCCGAGCTCACTTGAAGGTACTGGAACACCGCCACGATCTCCGTCGCTCCTTTATACGCGGCCCAGTGCACCGCCGTGTCTCCATCGGCGTCCACGAGCGCCACATCAACTCCATTTCTCACGCAGAAGAGCACCAAGAGCGGGTGTCCGTTCTGCGCCGCCACCAGCAGAGGCGAGCGATGTTTCTTGGCGTCGCAGGTATTAACGTCCACTCCGAGCTTGAGCACGAACGCCCGTAGAGCACTGAGGTTCCCTGCAGCACAGGCCCAATGGATGGGGTGCAGCTGCGCCTTCCCGTCCTCGCTGGGGGAGTCCATGGGCGCACCAATAGAGTGTAAATAGTGCAGAAACTCCCCGTTGGCCTTCTGCGCCGCCCAGTGGGCGATCGTGTGGCCTTGTGGGTCTCGTCGCTCCCGCGCCAGTTCGTCGCCGTACTGCGCCACCAGCTGCACGAACTGCGCCAGATCGTTGCGTTTGGCGCAGGCGAACATTTCCTCCAACGGGGTCATTGGCTGCTGCTCTTCGGGCGGACTTTGGGCGTGAGAATGCTGGCAGTTGGCGTGGTGCGAGTGGCCGTGGCTGTGGCCATGGTGTGGCGCGACTACGGGGGCGTTGGAGACGGCGAGAGCTGTATTGGAAGGGGGGGGCGACGAGGAAGAAGGTGCAGTAGGTGGCGAGGTGCGGTGGTCCGTGGAAGGCGAATGCAACAGCGAAGAGACGTCCACCACGACGTCGGAGTCGCTCATGTTTGGGCTCAGAATTCGGGAATGAACCCATTCGCGAACGCAACTGTTGTGTGGATTACATGAATGTAGCTATGTTAGCGTCACTTGCCTTCCAGCAGGGGAGCATCTGGCTGCTCGTACGGCGTCAGCTCCACGTGCGCTTGTGATCAGCTACGATGCCGGGGATCTCCGCGACGTCTAATACAACATGTAGCCACGTAAGTGTGTGCGTCCTTCGAGAAGGACGGCCTCCCATGCATGCGGCAATTGTCCGTTAATCTTTGGTTGAGTGCATTGGAACCGAGATGTGGAGTTGGACAGGGTCTTGCTTGCCACCGCGAGATACAGCCGACAAGAGGCCGACAAGAGGCCGACAAGACGCTGTGTGTCGTGGTCCTGCACGGGCTCATGGTTTCTCTGTTGCACACGTGCAACAGAGTGTGCTGGGGGTGCTAGTAGTAGTCATACGTAGCGATGAACGGAATTGCGTTGTACATGTATCGATGTAGCGTTGGTGGCCGTATTGCATCAAACGTGGTGAAGACGCATCCATTGAAATTGCGACTCGGAGATCACCTCAACATTTTTTTCTCAGAAATCTTGATCACCTGCGGTGCATTTCACGCAAATGGCTGCTTGTGCTACTGTGTGTACATACTACCAGTGTACCAAGCCTCAGTTGACCTTGATCGCGTCTTCACCGAGTTTGACGCAGCACCATGAGCAGCAGAGGAAGGCAGCTGGTTGTCTGCCTCGGTGCTATGATTTCGAATCTTCGCTCCGTAAGCAAGACAACCCCAACTGCTAACCTGCTCACTTTTCAATTTCCTGTCTGCAGTGCAAGTGCATACACACGCCCCCACCCTCAAGACCCCAGCGACCATGGCGCCCTCCGCGAACATCACGACCGCACCCAACCTCTTCGCCGCCGTCACCCTCGGCGGCAAGGAAGACCCCGTACAGCTCAAGCACCGCGTCGCCATGGCTCCACTCACTCGTGTTCGCACGGGCGAAGCTGGCGCGCCGACCGACCTCGTTGTCCAGCACTACGCGCAACGCTCTACCGACGGCGGATTGCTCATCACCGAGGCCACGAACATCAGCCCCACGGCTCGTGGATACTTCGGAGCTCCTGGCCTCTTCAACCAGAACCAGGTCAAGAGCTGGAAACCAGTTACCAAGGCCATCCACGACAAGGGCGGCAAGGTCTTCGTGCAGCTCTGGCACACGGGACGAGTAGGCCACCCGCTCAACCAGCCCAACGGGCAACTGCCCGTGTCATCGAGCGCTACGAGCATGGACAAGGTCAAGAGCCACGCCGTCACTCGTGAAGGCCGAAAGGACTACGTGACTCCGCGTGCACTCGACATTTCCGAGATCCCAGACATCGTCGCAGACTACAAACTTGCTGCCGAGAACGCTATCGCCGCGGGCTTCGACGGTGTTGAAATCCACGCGGCCAACGGATACCTGCTCGAGGAATTCCTCTGCGACGGCATCAACAAGCGCACGGACAAGTACGGTGGCAGCATCGAGAACCGCGCGCGACTGACACTCGAAGTGGTCGCGGCCGTGCTCTCCAGTCTGCCATCGAGCAAGGTCGGCATCCGACTGTCTCCGTTCGGAGACACCTTCGGCTGCAAGGACTCCAACCCGCGCGAAACCTACGCCTACCTCGTGAGCAAACTCAACAGCTTCGACCTGGCGTACCTGCACGTCGTCGAGCGTCGTGGCATCCACGCGGACAACTCCAATGTGCCTGAGGGCGGCGTGGCGCGCCACTTCCGCGGCATCTACGACGGTGTCCTTATCACTGCTGCAGGCTTCAGCCGCGCCGACGCCATGCAGACCGTCGAGGACGGAGTGGCCGACCTCGTGGCCTTCGGACGCGACTTCATCTCGAACCCGGACCTCGTCGAGCGTCTGCGCGCGGACGCGGAGCTGACGCCGTATGACACGAAGACGTTCTACGTGCAGCCGGATACTCCGCTGGAGGCTGGTTACACGGACTACCCGTTCCTGGGCGAAGAGGACAAGGGCGTTCGCTCGCATGGATTCATCTGGGAGTCGTAAAGAGGACGGAGGGTAGTAAAAACTACGATGGTTCAGTGACTACACTCCCAGCACAAGTAATTGCAGTTGGAATTGCCGCATAGTGTTCATTTATGACGAACTTCAATTGAATTGCTTCCTATCTCAGAATCAGATAACTTTACGCTGATGGACATCACTTGATTTCAGTGTACTCATATGCCTCTACAGACGAGCTATTAGGTATAAAAAAATGCAGTGATCTGCTGCTGGCGCATGCTTCCAATTAGCAGTTGTCTGCACTTCTCCGTGATCTCGCACACGTCGCGGGATTCGATTTTGTGCGCGAATATGTAGGTCCATGTTGCAACACAACCCGGCCGAAATACGGGAATTATCATTCTTCTTGCCGGGGATGGGCGCAGTAGCGAGAGTCTGTGACGGTTGCATGCGGTAAAACAACCCAGTTTCATCGAGATTAAACACGTCACGCGGCGCATACTGATCTAACAAGACCTGCAGATCCATTCGGTGCTGGTGCAACGCAGTGGTGTCAACAGATCCAGCTTCTCCATGCTGCCGGTACAGCTTGATGCCGTGCCGGTTTGTTTCAGGCGTGGGAAATCGCCAGTCGCTAAATATAAACACCTCCAAAAGAAACATTCATCATATTTTTTCTGCTTCGCAACAATCGATTCAGCTTTGCAACTCCAATTTCATGATCATCGAGACTTCATCCACAACAATGTTATACAATTTACCTAATCTATTGTAGATTATCCTCTTTCCAACCTTAAGGAAAGGTTAAGAGAAAGCTATCTCCCTCCATTAATTGTAGTAGATTCTCCTGTCAGCGCGGATTTTACAATGCTAGTCCGGTGACCAGCTGCAGCACCATACTTCCACTGGTTCAATGATTCTGCTCTATTCTGTTCCATCTTCACCGCCGAGAAACATTCGTCTCGGAAAATTAGATCGGACACAAACTCATCAATATTTTCTTGCTTATCACCGACCTGTGTACTGGGTTGCCTATTTTGTGTTCGTTGGTGGAGTTCTTGTAATGCAAGCGCTGTCTAGCTGCTGTGGTTACAGGTCTTCTCGAGTTTTACAGATTGTGGAGCAAACACACTGCAGCTCATGCACACCTTTTGCCGGGTTGTTCTCGGGCGTGTTACCCTTGCGTTTGCCGCGCTCTCCCAGGGACTGGTCGCGGCCGTCTGGCACCAGCAAGGTCAGCATCCGACTGCCTCCATTTGGAGACACCTTCGGCTGCCAACCCGCGCGAGATCTACGGCTACCTCGTGAACAAACTTCTTGCCGAGCGCCACGGTAACCTGACCCAATCACCAGGCCCGACCCGTATACGACCCAATAAATATTCTACCAGCGCCACGCACTGCCGCCTTCTTGTTCAGGTAACGAGGAAGCTCTTCACCAAAGTAAGTTGGTGATCAGCCAGACAGCAACACGCGTGAATTTGTGAAGTGAGGTCTTTTCTTCGTCCTCTTCGCATATCCTAACTGTCACGTATGTTATGGACAAACCTCTCTAGGATACCTCCAGCCTCATCAGCCGTCACGGGACGAACAACCCACCCATGCATCCACACAGCACCGACCATGGGAATCAGTTCTCCACAGTTCCCAACAAAATTCAACAGCTACGACTTGGCTTCCTCCTCCGCGTGGCCCGCCACTGCCGCGGCGTCTACGACGGTGTCCTCAAGGCTTCAACCGCATGCAGACCGCCGAGGACGGAGTGGCCGACTTCGTGGACTTCGGACGCGACTTCATCTCGAACCCGGACCTCGTCGAGCGTCTGCGCACGGACGCGAAGCTGGCGCCGTATGACACGAAGACGTTCTACGTGCAGCCGGATACTCCGCTGGAGGCTGGTTACACGGACTACCCGTTCCTGGGCGAAGAGGACAAGGGCGTTCGCTCGCATGGATTCATCTGGGAGTCGTAAGGAGCACGGAAGGTAGAGTATCCTGGTAAGAACTATTGCGCTTCACTACAGCACACGTAATTGCTGTTGAAATAGTGTTCATTTATGACGAACTCCTTGTGCAGTTGAAGCGCAGAGCTCACCTACATTTGCAAAAAGTCTGTAAAAAGTTGCCTTTTGATTCGACCAGCCATACGTGACTTGGATAAAGTATTGCCGAACATTTCGGGAATCTGTTCCACCTTTGAGAATCTATTCCGGCTCCTCCAGTTACTCTGCACGTCTGCAACGTCAGGTGTCCTCACTTGGAAATCCGCCCTCGCCTGAGCAAGCTCAAGTATCTGCCGTCGGCCTTCAACACTGAGATCGGATGAAGTTCGGCAAGCGTGTGCGCAGCTTGGCGTCCCCGGAGTGGGCCGCCGACTACGTGGACTACAAGGCGCTGAAGCGCGAGATCAAGCTGGCGTTTGCCAAGGACAAATGCTCGGACGGTCTTCATCTTGAGAAGCGGGTGATGCGGTTCCAGTCCATTTTGGAGGCCGAGATGCAGAAACTCAATGCCGCCCACGCGCGGATGCTCGACGAGTTGGTGAACCGTGGGCTGAAGCCACTGCAACAAACGCTGGGCACGCGGTGGGTCCTGCCGCGTGCCACTGCGCGAACGCTGTTGCTGGACATGCTGCAGCTTTCGCACCAGGTGGACGCCTTCCGTCGCTTCGTGGTGCTCAACAGTCTCGCACTCGTCAAGATCGCCAAGAAGTTCGACAAGGCGGCGAACGCTGGCGCCCTCGGGGCGGAGAACGACGAGGACTCGGATAAAAGTTCTGCTGCTACGACGACGTCTCGGCTGAAAGCTCAAGTGCTGGAAGATCTCAAGCGCCAGTCGTTCTACGACGGAGCGGAGTTGGACGCTCTGTGCGATGCGACCGCAGCACTTACGGACAGAGTGATGCTGTGCGTGTTGCCCGACGGTAACTTCCGCCTCGGTCCGCGAGCGCTGACGTGCCCCATTTGCCTATGCGCGGACGTCCAGGCCCCCATTACGCTGTCGTGCGCGCACACTTTCTGCTGGTCGTGTTTGTCGCGGGCAGCTCAGCACCGATTCCGCTCGTGCCCGCTTTGCCGTCGTGCGCAGTCCGTGGACCCTCGCGACTACGAGATTGACGGCCTCGTGAAGCGCTTCAAGCGCGCCTACGAGTTCGTGGAGCAAGCGTTGGATGTGGCTCCGTTGGTGGCCAGCCCCATGCGGCAGATTCTTGCGGAGGCTTTCGAGGTGGGCAACGCATATCTGCGTGAGGTTGAGGACCAGTACGCAGCGCTCGCTCCGCTGCCTTCGGCAACGTTTAAAGAGCCACCACACGCAGCACCCTCCTCAGTGGAGGACCTCAAGGCAGAAGCGGAGGTGGAGGTGACAGTAGCAACCAACATCGCAGATGACAAGAAGGAGCAAGAGGTGAAAGTGGAGAAACCAGAGCCCCCTGTCATCTTTGAAAAGGGCGACATCGTCGAGACCCTCCACGGTGAGCAGTGGTACGCCGGTGTAGTGCTGCAGCGCAATGAAGGCACCGGAGCTGGTGAAACGTACTCAGTGTTGTGGTGGGTCAAGGACAAGTCGCAGCGGTTCGGGCAGCGCACACCTCGCCACCTTCTCCGTGAGCCACAAGAAGTTCCGGTGCCGCCAGCATTGTACGAATATGCAGCCGAAGCGTGGCGGACCGCGACGAGCTGGGCACTCGAGCCGTTCCGGCGACTTCGATCGCGGTCCGACGGAGGGGGCGTCAGCAACAGCTCAAGCACCCTCAATAGACAACAAACTCTTTAGCATGGTCATGGATAAAATACATCTACCAGTAGACCAATTATCAACTCGCAGACTCCCCCCAAGCACGCTTCAAAAACGTGGGCGAGCACAACTTGATACCAATCAGCCTTTACATTGTACCAAAGCTCCTTACTGCAGCACCAAGAACCTTTGACTTGTGGTCTCAGGTCAATAGTGCCGAGGTACCGCCAAGTATTGACCGCAGAGGGGTATTGAAGCCTCATGTGACGAAGTTTCACTGCTCGTTCGGGAATTGGATCGGTTAACGTGGTGCCACCATGATGGCTGCATTCACCAAATTTACCTGAGACCTTCCAGTTAAGCATCCAACAACTTGCTACGACGTGATGGTTCGTGGTACCTCCAATGTGATAGCGATCTTCCGCTTGCGGTGCCAGCAGAGCAAACTCATTATTCAATTTCCTCTCTACGATAAACTCCTCGTCGATTCATCTCGATCTCCACGACTCGGCACCATGCCCGCTTCAATTCTTCGCATGGTATCGGCATTCCTACTATTGACAATGGCAGCCAAGTCCCCGGTTGAGGCTAAGTCGCCTAGCCTGCAAGGTGGCAAGATCACGTCCACGAGCGTCCAGGACAACTCGGGGTCGCAAGAGCAGACTGGGTCTGTCGGGAGTGGCAGCTACGGCAGTAGCGTCGGAGATGGAGAGGTCGGGGTCAAGCACATCCTGCACTTCTCCGACGTCCACCTAAACATCTCCGAGTCTCTGGACGCGAACGAATCATCCGAGATTCCGATCCAGTACGGCTACGACGCCCCCATCAGCCTGCTGACCTCCGCGCTCGAGTACGCCAAGCAAGTTCTGCCCGACCCGGACTTCTTTCTGTACACGGGTGACCATGCAGTCCATGGCGATCCATCGGACGAGTACCTCGCTGAGGCGGTGAAGGTCAATGTGGAGACCATGGCTCAGTACTTCTCTGGTTTCGGCAACGAGACGCTCAACGCTACTGCCATCCTGGGCGACACGGACACCAAAAGTACGTGTGCTGGCTGATCAATCGTGCTGCTAATGATCGTTGCTCACCGCGAAGTTGTTGTTGTGTGTTCACGCAGACTACACGATGAACGTCACGGACCCAGCCACCGAGGAGAACCCGACGATCGAAATGGTGTCTCCGGCGTGGAGCGACTCCCTCAACGCAACCAACCTCCAGGACCTCAACACGCGAGGCTACCTGTCGTACAAAATTGACGAGAAGCTTGTCCTGCTCACGCTCAACACTGTTCCGTACTCGGTGCGCTCTCGCTCTGCTCTGCTCTCCGTCTTAAAACTCGCCATGCTCTCCCCATCTAACCCCACCGTTTGTGCAGCCGAACCACTCCCCGGACACCTCGAACGAGACGGACCCGTTCGACCAGTTCGCGTGGCTGAACGCCACGCTCGCGGGCCTTCGCAACGGCGGCAAGTTCGCGTACATCGCCGGCCACATCCCGCCAATCATCGACGCCCAGGACGGCTCCCCCATGTGGGAGGCATCGTACCTCGCGACGTACAAGACGATCGTGACGCAGTTCGCGGACGTCGTCAAGGCGCAGATCTTCGGCCACACGCACAGCGTCGAGTTCCGCCTGCCGCTCACCTCCGACATGGAGTCACAGGACCCGGCCGACGTCCTCGCGGGCGACAACAGCGACCAGAGCGCGCAGCTCGTGCCTCTGTTCATGTCGGCGGCCATCTCGCCGATCTTCTACAGCAATCCGGCGTTCATGGTCTGGGACTTTGACCCGAGCTCGTACGACCTGCTCGACTTCACCGTGTACGGCACCAACCTGTCCGAGGCCAGCAACGGCACCGCCGCTCTCGACTGGCAGCCGCTCTTCAGGGCCAGCACGGCCTACAACGTGAGCTCGCTGTCGTGGGCGGACATGAACAACTTCATCGTCGACGCCGCGAGCGACTCGGCGCTGGTGGAGCAGTACTACTACAACTCGCAGGCGCAGTCGTACCTGCAGACCGCGTGCGAGGACTCCGTGTGCCGCACCTGGTACCTCTGCTCCATGCTGTGGTGGTCGACGCCGGAAGACTACACCGCCTGCCTCGCCGCCGGCTCCCGTCTCGAGTCCACTTCAGCAGCTGCTGCAGCGTCTTCTCCATTGACGACGACGCTCGTCTCTGCGTGCATCGCCATGCTAGCACTCGTGCTATGACAACCAACCCACTACAACGCCACTACATGTAGCATTTTCGCTGCAACTAACTAGTACATTGTACATGTAGCTGCTTCAACACGCCCATCAAAAAGGTAGCCATCTTCGACAGTCCTCTCTCCGCCAATCAGCACTCTTGAATCCGCTCTTTTCAGCCAATCCTAGCCTGCGAGAAGAATCAGGCGAGGGCTGATTCCACCTCATCAGTCGAGAACAAGATCACCGCTGCCCCCCGCAGTCAGTCAGTACACAGTACCTAGTATAGCGCCATGAGCTCGTCCCCTCCGCCGCAGGTGTCGCCGCCGCCCGCCCCCGTGGCCCTGGAGCCGCCCAAGGAGCTCCCCAAGGCGCGGCAGATCGTGAGCATCAACGAGGAAGGCACCAACTTCGCGCTGGACGAGGAGGCGCTGCGCACCATCTTCCACCAGGTGCCGGAGGACATGAAAGTAGCCATCTTCTCGGTCGTGGGCGCCTTCCGCACGGGGAAGAGCTTCGTGCTGGACCTGTTCCTGCGCTACCTGCGCCACGCGAGCCACGGGCGCATGCTCAAGCCCGACGGCGCCCAGGACGAGAGCACGGAGGTGTGGAAGGCCTGGGTCATGGAGGGCGTGGCCGGCAGCGGCGAAGGGAAGCTCGAGGGCAACTCCAACGTGGAGCAGACCCACGGCGAGAAAGGCTTCAGCTGGCGGGCGGGCCGCAAGCGCAACACGACGGGCATCTGGATGTGGGAGACGCCCTTCGTGCGCAAGAGCCAGTCGGGCGAGGACATCGCTGTGTTCCTCATCGACACGCAGGGCATGTTCGACTCGGAGACGTCGCAGATGCTCACGGCCAGCATCTTCGGGCTCAGCACGCTGCTGAGCTCGTACCAGATCTACAACGTGGACAAGCGGGTGCAGGAGGACAACCTGCAGCACCTGGCGCTGTTCACGGAATACGGACGGTGAGTGTTGTGGGGACAAGTTGGGTGTTGTTTTTACGACTTGAATTGATGGTTTTTTTTTTCTTTTGAGGTAGGATGGCGCTGTTTGGAGACGGCAAGTCATCGTCGTCGGTGAATGACAAGCAGCAGGCGCTGCAGCGCGCGGCGTCGGTGTCGGTGTCGGGACGCAGTTTGGACAAGTCGGCGTCGACGGTGAGCGAGAAGGGCGAGGAGAAGAAGGAGGAGAACGAGGACAAGGACGACGGAGAGGACGACGGCGTCCCCAGGCGTCCGCGCCCGTTCCAGCGCCTCGACTTCTTGGTGCGCGACTGGCAGGACTTCTCGCGCAACCAGAGTCTGGCGGACAAGCGCGAGGACATGGAGCAGTACATGGTAGAGCTGCTGGCGTCCCGGAAGCAGAAGGACCTGGCGGACACCCGTGAACAGATCAGCTCGTGCTTTGAGAAGGTGGCGTGCTTCTTGCTGCCCCACCCCGGCCACGCGGTCACGGAGCGGGAGTACGATGGATCGGTGGAGGCGATTGACAGCCGCTTCCTGGAGCTGCTGACGGCCTACCTGGACGACCTCTTCGACCCTGCGAACTTGTTCCCAAAGAAGATTCACGGCGTCACGGTGACCTCGCGCGAGCTGTTCACGTACATTAAGACGTACGCGGGGCTCTTCCGCGAGGCGTCCATCTTCCCGGAGGCCAAGACGCTGCTGGAAGCCACGGCCGAGGCCAACAATGTGAACCAGCGTGACAAGGCGCTGATCAAGTACAAGCGCGAGATGGAACTGATCGCGGGCTCGAGGTGTCAGTACGTTCCTGTGCAAGAACTGGATGCGCACCACAAGGCGTGCTTGGAGGGTGCCATGGACGTGTTCGACGACGGTGCACGTATGGGTCGCCGCAGCGAGATCGTGCGCTACCGTCAGGAGGTCGCCGACCAGATTGAGAAGGAGCGTCACCGCTACCTGGAGATCAACGCCGAGCGCGACCCGTACAAGAACCTGGAGTTCTACCTGATCCCGGGTTGTCTGGCGCTGTCGCTGCTCGTGTTCCGCATCTCGCAAGACCTGCTGTGCTACGACCACATCGGCTACGATATCCCGCTCTACGACTGCAAGTACGTTACCCCGTTACTGGAGCTTCAACCTTTACATGTTTACTGTTTTCAGTGGGGTGACTTGTACTCACACCTCATGCGTTATTTATTACTAACCTGCAGGCAAGTGAGCCACACGCTGTCGCACCTGTACTGGGCGCTGATCGTGTTCATGCTGCTGATCATGATGTCCACCGGACAAGTTATGTTCAAGCGTGTGAAGACGGTGGTTTCCATCATCAAGTCTGCCATCGACGCCTCCAAGGAGGACGGCAAGGAGAAGAGGGACTAGGCTGTAATAGTTTGCCGCTGAAAGCACCGCAGCAGCAGCAAGAGAGTGAGAGTGAGAGTTGCTGGCGTGTATCTTGGTGCGAGGTGCTGGTTGCGGTGCCTCGGGTGCGTAGTGTTCATAGATTTACTGCCCATTTACTGTCAGGATTTCTTGTTGGACGTCGTGCAAAATGTTCTTCGCTGCTTGCGTCCTACAGACACGATTACAATGCCAGATTGACAGAAGTTGAGAGCACTGTCGAAGAGAGGATTAACTAACCGAGCTGCGAACGTTATTGGCGTACTTCGATGCGAGAGAGCTAAATTTACATGTACTGTATTACTAGTATAGTGTTCGTGCAGCGAAAATTCGATGAAGTGTTCTTTGAGGTCAGACACTTCAACATTATTGTGGAGCGTCACGCGTCATGGTAATGGGGTCACCTTTGCTGGTGAGTCCGATCAAGTCGATCCAATTCGTCTTCTCCCCATCCTGCCCTGCGCGTTTACATGTACTGTACGAGAATAACCTGCCAAAGCCTCCAAAGAGTCTGCAACTCGACTCGACGAAACACCGTGCAAGTGGTGTGAACAAAGCGCCAATCTTTCTTGCTTGAATTTCCAGCTGAGATTATCGAAGTTTTGCCATCGATGTTGTCGTGCGAAAACATAACTGCGGCAAATTTCACGACCAGCTCCATGGCAGAAAGCCTGGTGTACACCGCGGATAATACTATAATACTGACTATTTAATATCACACAAGTTGTACACAGCACGTTTAACTTGGCTTTGTATTAAAATCCCTGTCCTTCTCTAATACTTAATCAGAAAATGGTCCACCGGATTTATTAATTAGGACAGGGTTAACAGTATCCATGATACTGTAGTAGCCTGGATTCAGATGTTTTTCGGGACCGGAGCAGGTTTGCCGATTGTTGCCTTTGTTGTTCAGATGGGAAGTTTTCTTTGCACCGGCTACGACGGCACTCCATGCGTTGTATCGGGCTTGGCTCGCTTTGCCGTCCCATGGAAGGGCCTCTTCCTATCCTCGGCTTATCCTCAGCTTTGCCCCATCGACCCAGCGGCTTAGCTAACACTTTCATTCTGCAATTGGCTCAAGACCGACGGACACTCGATCGTTTGACAGCAGCCCCACAGAGCCACACCCAGCTCTGTCCCTACAGCACTATCAGCAGCAAACAACAGCCACAATGGTTAACGTCCGCAACGTTTTCGCCATTGCCACGCTGGCCCTTGTCGGGGCGGTGAGCGCGTCCGAGGAAGACGCGCACCACCGCTCGCTGCAGGCCGTGAACTTCCGCCAGGAACTGCTGGACGCCATCAACGCGGCCCGCAAGGTGGAGGGTCTTGATGAGCTGTGCATCAACGAGATGCTCATGGACGCGGCGCAGATGCAGGCGAACGACATGGCCGAGAACAACTTCATCAAGAGCACGGGCACGGACGGGTCCACGCCCAAGGAGCGTGCGGCCGTGGAGGGGTTCAAGGCTGCGGCGGTCACGGAAATCGTGGGTGCTGGCTACAGGACGGCGGCGAGCATTGTGGCCGCGTGGACCAAGGCCTCGAGCGCCAAGAGCACCCTTTTCAGCAAGTCGAACGTCATGGGCCCCGGCTACACGTTCGACAAGACCAAGAAGTACGTGCACTTCTGGGCCGTGGACTTCTCCACGGGCGAGTGCGGCAACGGAACCGCCACGGCTGGCGCTGCTGCGAGCGGCGAAGGCAGCGGCAGTGTGGAGCTCCCGGCGAGCAACCCGGGCAGCGGTGCCCCTACGAGCAGCGACGCCAGCGGTAGCGTCGAGGCCCCCGCGAGCGGATCGGGTGAACCACCTGCCCCTGCTAGCGGCAGCGGAGCTGAGACCCCGGCTGTCACCCCCGCTCCTGCCGGCAGCGGGTCGGCTGCACCCCCCGCTGCTGCTAGCGGATCGGCTGACCCCCCCGCTGCTGCTAGCGGATCGGCTGATCCCCCCGCTGCTGCTAGCGGATCGGCTGATCCCCCCGCTGCTGCCAGCGGATCTTCTGAGACCCCTGCGCCGGCAAGTGGCAGTGGAGTTGACGCCCCGGCGAGCGGATCTGGCGTGGAAGCACCTGCTGCCACCCCGGCTCCTGCTGGGGACTCACCGAGCCAGTAAGCACGTAACATGGACTTACCAGGAGATGGCGTGTGGTAGTAGCTCTGTGTGTGTGATCACCGTAAAATTCATAATGCTAGATGCTTTCAATATCGTTGCTCGTTTTGGCGTCGCGAGTGCGTACCGGTAAGATCATTTTGGTGACACCGAGCACCTGCGAATTGATGCAGTTCGTGACTATCATGGGATGGCGTGTGTTACACCAGCGTGGCTACAATCTTTCCCTCAAATCGCTTGAAAAACTTGGAAAGAACGTGCACATTCAAATTAGGCGCATACCGGTACCATATTCTCCATCGTTGCTTTACTGGGGCACGGTGGAGTGCGCTTCGAGCCCTGAAGCAGCAACCTGACGACTTTTCGCGGGTGTGTGCGCGGGTGTACCAAACGAATCCGCAGGCCGACGATTTTTTGACGGCGTTTTCGCGGGCGTGCCGAATGGGTCGGTGAAAGCGTATTTCGCGTCGTCTTCGAGCTTCATTGCCGCAATGCTATCAAACACCCACTGAACATTTCACACGCGCAGGCTCAGACACACCAAAAACTTGACAACCTGAAAGAACGTATGGCTCACTCACCTTTGAAGTGACAACTTGAATGCCGGTACGCTGTGCTCGTCGGAACAGGGAAGCATCGCCGCAAATACAGATGGCTGCTACTGAAATTTGGTTACAAATCTGCAGTATGCCCAGCATTGACAACGCTCAGTAAGTGTATGTGCACAACAGCATCAACTCGAACCCAGCCAGCAGTCGCTTACCTCTCCGCCTGCGACTTGAATGAGGGACTGAAGCACTTCGCGCGATGGCTCCAGATTGGAACCCACGAAAAACTTCATGCCCTTGAATATTTGCCGAGATTCCGGATGCTCACGCGAGTACTTGTTCGCAAACATCGTGAGCTCAAAGTCTTCTTCTGGTAGCCAGCGTTCTTGATCTAGCGATGAAAATGCCCAATCTTCCGTCACAATCCAAGCTCCACGAGCAATTGCGAAGAGCACTTTAATGGTGCGTTTCGCATCTTTGCCCACGATAAGGTGCGTTACTCCAGCTGCGTAGTCGACGCTCTTCACCACACGCGCTTTTCGATGCCCGGACTCATTGGCCATATTGGCGTCAAGAGCGTGAATCGCACATTGGAGGACTCCACGTGCCTCTGCACTCACCCCGGTAATACCAAATACGTTGCGCGGGGTTCTGCGTGGAGTTTTTCTGCTTGTTGTACTGGAGAAGTTCATTGCCATAGGAATCGGGGTGGAATTTACCTCACGATGCTTTCTCATGAAACCCGACACCGAGCCTGGCGTTGCCATATGCCTGTCCACGGTGTTTTCCTTGTTGCTCTCGCGTCGCGCCTTCTTCACGACCGGGGTCGTTATACTGCTGCTGGAAACAGGTGGGCGTGCACGCTTTTTGGCTGCACTCTTAGTGAACTTCTTGGCACTTGGCGTGGCAGCCGTCGTTGGAAGTTTCCGTTGGACTTTTTTCGCAGGAGGCTTTGGTACGTCAACAGAAACCGAAGCACTCGCCAGCGAAGAGCGCACGGTCTGCTTCGAGGCGGATCTTCTGGTTGCGGGACTTTGCGTTCTGGATCTAGTTGCGGGACTGGGAGTTGCGCTCTTCGTTGCTGACCGCGTCGTTCTAGATACTGCTGGGCTCGGTGTACGGGCCTTAGCAGCCGAGCTTGCTGTCGGCCGGGTCAGTGAACGTGGAGTCGGCTCAAGCACTGATGGGCTGCTGGAAGGCGTCTTCAAGCTGTTAGCCGAGCCTGGAGTTCTAGGTGTCTTCTTTGGAGTCGGGGTCTTTGTTTTCGGTGTAGTAGGAATTGATGCAGTTGCAATCAGTGAGGCTGGAGTCTTGGGTGACTCGGCCACACTGCTTGCGGCAGTGGCGGGGGATGCGGCAGCAATATCATCCGCACCTAGAGATTTAGATGAGCCCTTTGACGCTTGGCAGTCTGTGCAGTACCTGCGCGTTCGCGGATTTGAGCAGCCGCATGCCGCACACGACCAGATTCCCGATTTCAGCGTCAAGCCGCCGCCGTACGAAAGCGAGTTCCTATTGCGGCGCCGCAGTTCTCGTGCTGTCGGCTGCTTATTACTGCTGTCGTCGTCAGGCGTACCAATATTGAAGTCGCCACTGCTGGTGGTCGGAGTACTGCTCGAACCTGATGGGACCACGGGAGATTTCTGCTCCTCCATAAGCAGAGCAGCAGAAGGCTGGCTCGCCTGACTATCCTGAATCACAATCACCCCATGCGTCTTCTCCCTGACATCGCCCTCGATTTCATTCTCCGACTCACTCTCCGCTACAATTCCACTGGCCTGTGACGCCGTCACTTCGTCTTCATCCTGCTGGGTCGGCGGTCCATTCAGCGTCTTTCTCCGCTTGGCCGACGAGCTCACGCTCATCGATCGAACCGGCTGCTTCTTCGGAGTACTAAACTCTGCCGCTTCCTGGGCCGGCTCCGTGGTCCCCAGCATTTTTAATATCGCATCCGACGTCATGGGCTCCATGGACAGCGCTCGCCGCTTCCTCCTGCCGCCATTCAGCGCCTTATTAATCTTAAAACTCGACGTGGGCGCGGTCGCTGCTTCCGCCGCGTTGGCCTCGTTCTCATCATCTGTTTTCTTTTTGGTCGACGTCGATTTGTCTGCCGTCTCCAAGGCTTTCGACGCTTGAGCGCCCAGGGACTGCCGTCTCTTGAGCTTGGGCTTGGATGCACCCACCGCAGTCTCCACTATGTTATGCTGGCTCACGGGAAAGAATGGGCGCTCGTCCATCCGCTTCTTGCTCACGTAGCAGGCGTTGACCCAGAGCTGCGAGACGATCTTGAGCTCGTACCTCGTGGCGGCCGCGGCCATGGAGCCGCCGCCCGCCTGCCACTTGGCGATCTTGGTCTTCCACGTGGGCGTGAAGTGGCTCAGCACCATGTGCGTGAGCTTGGGGGTGAGCCGCTTGACGGTGGAGGCCCCCAGCTCGCGCAGCTTCCGGGCCACGACGTCGCTGCAGTCGATCTGCGCGTCAGCGCCCACGCGCACGTCCACCATGGCCACCACGCCCTTCAGAGGACCATTGTTGCGCGGTCTGCGGCGCTGCGGAGCGGCTGTGGAGGAGGCGGCGGACCTGGAGGAGGAGGCGGCGACGCTCTCCACGGCAGCTCGGGGTGACGTGCGCGTGGACATCCGCGACGCGGACAGGGAGGAGGACACGGCTGCCACCATGGACGAGGAGAGAGCCAGCTACAGGACGCGCGCGGAGGGGGGAACTGCCGACGGCGAGAGTGAATGCGCCCAGTTGCCCTTGGCGATTTTCAAATGTCGTCTCGCGCGCGGAATGGAAGAAAAGCTGGCGGTACAGATGCGGGTCGACTAAGTACGAGTGAAGAAGTGGCGCCAGAGTGAAGGTTGACTTGATGTGGCGTACGTAGTTCAGATAAGATGGCTACGTTTTGAAGTGGATTCGTTGTCTGCATGGGGTTAGTACTCCTCTTGGGTATTCAAGGGAAGCGGGATGTGGACGAGGGTAGAGGTCTCGTGCATCGCACTGCAAATTCAAGACTGACAGGACGCTAGCTATCGCACGCGCCTCCGCATGAGTTTGGTCAAATTGCATGTAAGTACGTTCTAGTTATAGCGCCTCGGGGGGCTACCACCGCACTCGCAGAGCAGCAGCCTCCCCGACGCGGAATCCATTCTACGAGTACTCTCCTGATCGAGTACTGCTAGGGTCCTACTGTTCAATGGCTACGTGGT
>JAGDFM010000409.1:8831-35184 GCA_019155715.1 Phytophthora pseudosyringae
ACTCTCCAAACCAACCCCCCCCCCCCCCCCCTCCTTTAACAAAACGACCTTCTTTCTTCCACTACAGGTGACGAATTCAGACCTTGCATACACGTAAGCCGCCCCACCATGGAATTCTTTCAAAGTATGCGTCCGAGGCCCAGACCCCAATCAATCTGGTTGAGTTCAAACGTTCAATGAAGTTAGGGTACATAATTTGTTGAAGATCATGTGTAAATGCTTTTCGATGTCTCCCCCACCACTCTACCAACGACTGCTCGTACTCTCTCGTGCTCTCTTACTTGGCCCCTGCCAGTTTTGTGTGTGTGGCGTGTTCTGCTCGATACTGTATCCATACGATGTAGGGTGTAGTTGCTGCAATAGGCATATTTACGTTTAGTGTTAGCAAAATATAGTTGCTGTAATGTATCACTCACCGAAGCTCAATACTTCAGTATTATGCCAGTAATACACGGCTTCACTACATCTGTATTAGGCCTGTTTCGTTGCAGATTGAAAAAAATATTAGGCAGGTTTTAATGCACGAAAGTACTTTCGTGCACTTTCATGCGCTGCACGAAATGGCCCTAGTCTGTATGTTTGGGTGACACCTCGCACGAACGCAGTGACAAGCTGAAACCAATCCTGGTCTTGTCTTACCGGAATTCCTGTGTAAAATTTTCAAATCAGACTACTAAGTAAAATGTGGATGATTCGTTCTGGTAC
Organism: Phytophthora pseudosyringae; assembly: GCA_019155715.1. Taxonomy (NCBI): domain Eukaryota; phylum Oomycota; class Peronosporomycetes; order Peronosporales; family Peronosporaceae; genus Phytophthora; species Phytophthora pseudosyringae. The sequence goes on from JAGDFM010000409.1 coordinate 9,537, forward strand.
ATCCACGAACATGGCGCATGCCACCGATGAGGGAAAGCGCATATTCTTGGGTGGCATAAAGTGCACACTTCAACCGGTGGGCAATGAAGGGGAGGCATCAGAGTCAATCACGGCTGCTCACTTGCTGAGGCTTTGGCGTGGATATGGGCGTGCTAGTCTCTCCTTCGTGCTGCAAGTTGCAGTGCAAGCCGCAATAAATAATGGCCCCCGTCTTATCATGTTGTGATACGTTTAGATCGAGGTGCAGGCTGCTTATTTATCATCTCCGACGAGCACCTTTTGAAAGGGACAGCACGGGCCGTGCGCACTTGTAGAGGATGCTCAACTCCTCCGACATGAACGCGAATGTTGGATTTCAGCGAGCACGACAAGTCGAGCAACACTCCAAGATGGTGGCGTAGTGTTGTAGTTGACATGGGTCGTGTAGTTGAGCTGTAGCTATAATAGCGAGGTTTTCGTCCAGACCAACCATTGGTGTATGGCTGGACACGGTGTGAAGACCGAGTTGTCCTCTCACTTCCTTACCTACACAACCGATAATAAAAGCGAAGAATGATACTGCGAAATACTTCAACCCCCTTCTAAAACGATGTATCTACATATATATCGGTTTTGTAGAATGATATGTTAGGTCTGCGACACCAAAGATCACGGGCTAGCCAAACGTATTTCACCAATCCTTTCGGATCCCGGACGATTTTGCCGGACGCCGGCTGCCCACGGAAAGCCGAGCCAAAGTGCAGGCATTCCCGACGATACCCCCACGCCGTGTAACAGCCCCGTGGAACAGCCCGCATGGCCAACACGTATGGCGTGCTCGAGGCGATAGCGGTCCCATGTCTATATGCCAATAGGAGTTGGTCTGAGAAATGCAGCACTACAGCCGTGCGGCTTTACCGGATCGGAAGGCGACGTGTGGACCACGTCAGCTCAAAAGCAAATCTTGCGGCGCGGCGGACTAGCCGGTCGCGGCACGCGCCATTTTGGCCGTCATCGCCGCCACGGCGGCAACGATCGTCCGCCGGAAGCAACGCGTTCGGCTGCTTTATTAGCGCGTGGTTTGGCTTCACTAATGACCGCGCCGGCATTTAACACAACGGGCTGGCGGCCCAGCCTAGCAATCATGCTCAGTCTGCCATCCGGACGCGTCATGCGGCGCCTTCCAGATTGCCATTGCCTGCGACATCGAATATCTTGCATCTATGACTGCACCGCGGGAACCGAATGTCTCTGACCTGCCATATTGGATGCACCTCTCAAAACATTGTCCACAGTGTGGGGCCGTGCGGCCCCCGGAACTGGCAATCCGCTCTGCAGTTGCAGGCGAAAGAGAAACGCACATTTGGCTGGGCTGGGCATCTCGCATTCCGTGCGTGTCTTATGTCCATAAGCTAGCCGCCCCCCACTGCCTATACTGAGCCGCAGTCCCCGCCTCGCCGCCTCCGCTTCCCTCGGTAAGTAACTTTTTAGCCGCCTGCGTGAAAGTGGGCTCCCTTCCTCCCGCTTCTCCTCCGCGCGCACTGCATGGGCGCTCGGCGGCTGCACTCTCGAAAACGCCGCAGCCCTCGATTGCTCCGCCTCCATCGCCGAGGCCTGTCGCCAAGAGGAAGCGCCCCAGCCTCGTCGTGGCCGTGGACGAGGGGAGGAGGCACCCGCACCTAACGTCCGCCGTCATGGCCAAGTCTCACACGCTCTCTGCCCCCCATAGCGCCGCCCCCGAGGCCGCCACCCGCGCCGTCCAGTCCAAGCTCAGCGCCTCCGCCAGCCCCTCGAGACGCCAGGCAGGCGACGTCGGCCAGCTCGTCTACTGCCTCCTGCGCGAGTACCCGCACTCGTCCGCGCCCGGAGGCTTCCCGCTGGCCAGAGAGCCGCAGCCCGAGCCGTCGTCGAGCACCGGCCCCGCGTACGACCCCAGCCACCACTACAACGGCCTCGTCCGGCGCCACCAGAAGCTCCAGCTCCCGCTCCGCCAGCGCCCCCGGCCCCGCGCCGCCATGCCCCGCCAGAAGGACACGAAGCGCATCGACCCCACGCGGGCGCGCCACCCGGGGGAGCCCGCGGCGGACGCCGAGCCGCACAACGTGTTCAAGGTGAGCGGCAGCCCCATTATCAGCCCGCGGTCCATCCGCCACTGCCTCGAGGAGCCCGAATTCGGCCTCGACGGCAAGCCGCGGAAGCACTCGAACGGCGGCGTGACGCTGCCCCACCCGCCCATCTCCAAGGAGGACGCGCTCGTGGCGGCGGCGGCCGCGGCGGTCCAGGCCCAGGAGGCGCAGAAGGCGGCGCTCGCGGCGGAGCAGGCCGCGAGCGCCAGTCTGCAAGGGCTCTCCGGGGTGCAGCTCGTGGTGCACCAGATGCTGGCCACGCACACGCACACGCTGGCCCACATGGGCGTGGAAAGGGTCGAGTTCCCCAACACGAGGCTGTCGCTCATGCAGGTCGAGACGATGCTGCGTCCCGTGGTCGCGCTTTGCTCCGCGCTGCAAGCAGACCACTTCGGTATCCACGTGCCCACCCCGCAGATCGCGCGCACCATGAGCGACGTGCACTACTGGAAGCTCTGGGAGTCCGACACCATCGACATCGGCATCTTCTTCATGCCGCCGAACAGCTCCATCCCGCTGCACAACCACCCGGGCATGAGCGTCGTCACGAGAGTGTACGTTGTGCATGAGGCGGTGGGAAGTAGTGATGAGATGTCCTGACAGGTGTGTGATGTCGCTTATTATGAACCAGATTGTACGGCGCTGCTACGGTCACGTCATACGATATCTTATCTGACACGGAAGCCCAGACACTGGAAGCGGGGAGCGAGATTGTCTACGAGGATGCCACGTTCAGCTCAGAGTACGCTGGCTGTCTTTTTGATCAAGAGCGCGCGTTTCCCCGCAAAGTGGTTAATCAATGCTTGTGCGTGCTTTTCCTCCAGTGCTGTCAACCCTGAAAAAGGATCGGTGTCGTGGGCTCGCGTTAGTCGCCAAGGCCAGTTCGGGCAGGACACTACTACGTGGCTGGACCCTCGTCGGTTTAACCTGCACAACATTCAGGCCAGCTCGGACATTGGCTGTGCCATGTTGGATATTATGGTGCCTCCTTATGACAAGTACGTAACAAATTGTGTGGGCAGCGTGAGGGGCGGAATTGGCTAGAAACTCACTGTGCTCTTATTTTACTGCTTGCAGTGCAAACCGCGACTGCCACCACTTCGAGATTTTGGAGCAAAAGACGTTCCGCAACGAGCGTCTTGTCAAGATGTTGGAGTCTATCAAGCCTGATAACCACATGGATCCCCCTACCTCGAACGGCACAGCGAATTCTTCGCCAATGTCCTCGTGAGCTCGCAATTGGGAGCTAGACGCTCTCGGTGGACTCGGTCGTATGTGGTTCCAAGTTTCCTGTTTCTTCTGTGTCAGCGTCATGTCTGCCATGCCGCCAGGCGCGCCAGCCTGGCCATGCGTTGGCTGGGTGTGTGTGTTTCCTGTCCGACCGTCCGCGTCGTGCATGTTTTGGCAAGAAGTGAAGAGAACGAAGAACCAAGTGAAGGACGGCGCGTTTAGAAGTCGAGCAGCAGCAGATCAAAGCAGAGCGGCGCGCGTCGGTCGAATGAGCGTCCAAGGCGTATTGGTATTATTATTATTGGGGTTCCATTTTCCCGTGCGTGAAGGGCCGATAGTGAACGAGAGTGACGGGAAAGAGCCAAACCGAACTAGTAAAACGTGTGAAAAATGAAGCCTTGCGACGTTTTGGTGTGGGGTGTTTACTTCTCAACTCCGGCCATCGGAACATACAGCTGAAGTGAACGCTTGGAAGGATACACTTAATTGTGTGATGCTGGAATGTGCAGTGCGGATGCAGTTGTCCAGAGCATGAAGCATGTGCCGCGCACTGGTTGCTACCGAACTGTAGAAGGATAAATATACACGAGTACGCTAGCCTAGAGCTGCGTCATCCCACCACCTTCAGCTTGAACCGAGTCCGTGCCGTCAGCGTTGTTTTCAGGTACTGCTGGTCGACAGCTCGCGTCTTCTACCAGTGTCGTCTTCGGTGTATACTTGAATGAGCGGAATTTGGTGCGAAGCGGAGCGTCATCGAGGCCCAACGCATTGATCACCTGAAGCTGCAACGTGCTGTCCATGAACCCGAGCAGCTTGCGAACGCAGTAAATGGCGGGAGCGTCATCATCCCGCTGGCCGGCACCCACTCTGGCAACTCCGCCGAAGTCGCGGCGGTACCAGTCGCACACCCGCGGCAACACGATCGTGTTCGAGTCCTTTTTCATCTCTAACCCCCCTCGAGCGCTGCTGCGCTTCAGCAACGAGCGCAGAACGGTGTTCAGCTGGTCGTGCACGCTTTCGGGTTCGTAAATCACGATCGCCTCGCTGTTCATGTGGTTCAGCACCAACGCCAGACTAAGACGAAAGTCTGGATGCGCGATCCCGAGGCCGAGCAGTCGGCTGGCTGATCCGTTCGCTGCTGTCATAACGCTATTTACGCTCAAATGCGGCAGCTCGGCGCGGGGCAAGCGAGCCCGCAAGATCACGTGCTCAATCTCCGCCAGCGACAGACTAACTTGCTCCCCATCGGGTCCACGACTCAGTGCGTAGCATGTCCGCGTGAGGAAGCGACTCCACTGACTTTTTCCGCGCGGGAAACCTTGGGCGATCATGGCGTGGGCCAAAACCGTGTGGTACAAGTTCAGGTAGAACGCAATTTGCTCTTCATGTGAACCGGAGTCCTGCAGCAGCTTCAAGTCCACAGCCCGCAAACCGCTAGCGTCATCTAAGAACGCCAAGACGTCGGTCACTGAAAGCTGCTGCGCGTCGTTGAGAATGTGCAAGGCGCGCGTTAGCGTACGTTTCACAAGCTGCAGCGCGCCCGGAATGGTGTCAGCTGAAATCGTTTCTACACCCGCTGGGCCACTGGCGTCACTCGCCGGCAGCTCATGCTGCCGCTTAAGCTGTGGAAAAAGTAGTCGCGAGTTGAGCTCGACGCGATTTGCTGGGCGGAGCGCAGTGGCAGCGGCGAATCCGATGTACATCTCGCCTTGCAGCGCACGGTCGAAGTTGACCTTGAGGTTGCAATATTGCAAGATGCCTCTCACCCACGCATCGCGCGTAGAGCTCGTGCCGACACACAGCACAATTTCCTCCGCGAACGTGCTGATTTGCAGTGCGAAAGCCCCATCAGTCCCGGTGGCACCGTCGTGATACACAGCACCTGACGGCAGCTCCACAGCTCGCACGCCGATGATGTGAGTGCACGACACCTGCTTCTCAGCGCTGGAGGCGTACGATCGGTAAAACATCAGTGCGTCCTTCGTGAGCAGTAGAACCTCCTGCCGTAGCAATTCCGCAGCGTAGTAACGGTACACCACTCCTTCGAAGACCACACCCATGTCTTCGCGGTCGCGGCGGGTAAGATTCACGCCTATTCGAGATGGGGACAGCTTGGTGCTAGGGGTGCACGACTCCTGCAGTCTCTGACGCTTCATGAGGCACTTATATAGTGCTGCTTGAGCGACAACTAGGCGTCCTTCACCGAGAGTCTTCGTGTCCTCTTCATTGCCGATTCCGTCTAATGTTTCGGTGTCGCTTGGGCAATCACTGGAGAAAGACGGCAATGCCGCTGGTGGAAGCGGTTCTTCAGCCAGCATCTGGAGGTGCATCACGACCTGCTGTGCCTCGGTCGAGATGGTGCTGTAGCTGCCAATGCGAGAGCGACTGTGGAAGCGCAGTTTCGTCAGCTCTTCGGCTGTCTTGCCGCTTTTCTGCGTGTGACGACCTTGCAGCAAGTTGCGCAGCTCATAGCTGCTCACGATGGCAAGGCGGTAGCGACTCTGGGGCTTGGCCAGCTCGTCGTCTCCGTCAAGTACGAGTACTCCTTGATCGTATTCGCCCACCTTGTCCTTCACGGCGAATACGTAGTGCACGCGGCGCACATCCGACGACACATCGACTTCCTCCATCCAGCACAGGTACGAAAACGAGAGCTGTCCGAGTCGCCGAGCATGCTCGAGCCGCACGAATGCAGCGTGTTCCTGCGCCAGCACGGGGTCCTCTTCCGTGAGCGAGCTGGCATCGCTCAGCGTCGTGCTCATGGTGCTCATCTCCGAACCCATGAGACTCAATCCCGTTCCAGATACAGTCGACGCTCTGCCGCTGCCTCGTCCAGCGCCCTCTCGCACGGCCTCCTCGGCGGTCATGAGCTCGTAGTCGTTGCGGAGAGCACGGCGTCTGCGCCGGTCGTACTTGACCTCGAACGAGAACAAATAGTCCTTGTCGCGCTGTCGATGACTGTCCGACGCCGCCTCCAGCGCGGCCGGCCTCACTTCGTACGCCACCAGCCTCAACGGCAGCGAGTCGAAGAAGCTGGCGAGGTCCATGGCGTTGAGTCCGCCGGGCAAGTTGGCCGTCTCCCACCTGGTCAGGTCCACGTACATGGTGTGGAAGTCGAACGTGTACGTGGGTCCGACCGCGTACCGCTCCGCCCCGAGCGGCGTGTTTCTTCTCTGTCTGCGCTGCTCCTCGCTCTCGGCAAAGTCCGCCGAGCCCAGCGCCGGCGGCTCCTGTCCTTCCGGCGTCTCCACGAACTGGTCCACTGACTGGTAGAGCGGGAAGGCCACCGCGGGCAGCTCGTCCGCGTTCGCGCTGTCCGCGGAGCTGCCAAAGCTGAAACTCACGCGGCCCACCAGCCTCCGGATGAGCCCCATGATGACCAGCGCCACGCTGCGCGTGAAGACGCCGGGCGCGATCCGCGCCGGCAGCTCGCCGCCCAGGTACACGGGTCCGCGCGGCGCCCGCTTGAAGCGGCCCTGCACCTGGATCCAGAACATGCGGCGCTTGCCCGCGAACAGCGCCGCGTAGTGCGCGTCCTCGGGCTGCGTGCGCACCAGGAAGAGCGCGCGGCCCGCGAAGAGCTCCGTCTCGAAGGCGACGGGCGCGCGCGAGTTCATCTCCACGTCCTCGCGCGAGTCGCCGACGCTGCCCACGTCGCTGACCACGAGGCTGGCCATGCGCTGGCGCGCCGCGCGCTGGCGGCGCTGCAGCTCCTCGTCCTCCTCGTCCTCGTCGGCCTGCGCTCGCCCGTCCTCCTGCTCTGCGTCCTCCTGCTCTGCGTCCTCTGACAGGAGCTCGTCGTCCCCTTCGGTAGACGCGTCGTCCTCCAGAGCGGACGCGCCCTTGCGCAGCTGCTCGCCGAGGCCCGCGCCGTGCTCCAGCAGGACGAAGATCAGCAGCGCGCCCAGCAGCCCGTACAGCCCGAGGACGTAGTGCACGGCCACGCTGAGCGACGCCAGCGCCGCCAGGTCCGGCAGCCAGTCCGCGTCGTCCGCCATGCGTCCGCCTGTCGCCGTTGCCGTCGTTGGGGCCGAGGGGTTTCTCGCGGATAAGGTGAAAACCCGCACCGGATGGCAATAACGCGCAGGGTGTTCGCCACGCGTGGGTTTTGCACAAGTGAGCTGTTGGGCTGAAAAACGAAGCGGAACGGAGGGTACTGAAACGCCAAACAGGAAACCCGCTATGATATCAAGAAGCTCCGAGCTGGAAAAGATTGCCCGAAAAAAGTGGGTTTCGCAACTGATTTTAGCGCTGCGTCACAGCGTGGGATTCTCAGACTCAGACGGCGATGTCATGCTAGATCGGGCAGCGGGCGGTGGTGGCGGTCTTGCCAGTGCCCAATGCCAATGCCAATGCCGCTGGCACTGCCGGTGCGGCAGCGCACGTTGAAGCCGCCGGCACGCCGCTTCACGAAAGATCTCTCACGACGCGCGACCGGCTCCAATGGCAGATTACCGGTACATGTTCGCCTCGAGGTGGCACACACCAGCTACGTGCGCCACCCCAACTTCTTTCGCCGGTCCGCCCCGCTTAGGTGCGATCTCCTCGTCCAGTTGTCGTCCCACGCTCCGTCTCCACAATACAAAGCTGCAGCGACCGACCGAGAGCCCTTGACTCGAGCGCTCCCCTCCATCCAAGAGACCCAGAGCCCGCCCGCCCAGGCCCATGAAGCCCCGCGACGCCGCCTTCGTGGTGGACCGCCGGCGCCAGCTCAGCGGCGGCGCAGCGGCCCTCGCGCCGCGCCGAGACGACGACAAGGCGCAGAAGACGCGCCAGGCCAAGGCCGCGTCTCCGCCCAACGCCCCGCGCCCGTCCCCCAAGGCCGCCGCCCAGTTGCCGGCCAAATCCGCCAAGAAAAGCGCCAAAAAGAAGGAGAACAAGGCCAAGCAGACGCCGCTGCAGGACGCCGCCGACCTGCTGCGCCAGGACAGCGTCAAGAGCCGCAACCACAAGCTGGTGCTGGCCCCCGGCGCGAGCTCGGCGGCCTCCTCCGCGACGTTCTCCGTCTCAAACAACTTCCCGAGCTGGGGGGCCAAGCAGAAGAAGCAGCAGCAGCAGCTGCTGCAGTTGCAGCAGCTCACGCCGACGTTGATGGCCATGCAGGCCGATCGCGCCGTGACCGACGCGCTGCACGAGGAGATTCTGGACTATACCAAGTACACGAAGCAGACGGTGGAGACGATGGCCGTGCACATCGAGGAGATGATCGCTAACGTGCGCGCCTGTGTGCAGTCGCTCTGGCCGCAGTCCAAGGTGGAGGCGTTCGGCTCGTACTCGACGGGCATCTGGCTGCCCAGTAGTGACGTGGACCTGGTCATTCTGGACGTGGTGGAGGTGAACGACGCCAAGCTCACGGCCAAGCATCTGAGGCAGCTGGCCAAGGTGCTGGACAAGAAGCAGTGGGTCGAGTCGCTGCTGTGCCTGGACACGGCCAAAGTGCCCGTGCTGAAGCTCGTCAGCGCCGAAACGTCCGTGCCCATTGACATCACGTTCGAGTCGGCTGCGACGCACAGTGGGTTGCTCGCGCGCGACCTCATCAAGCGCTACGCGGAAAACATGCCGGAGATTTACCCGTTGGCGATTGTGTTCAAGCAGCTGCTGCGCGAACGGGACTTGAATGACGCATACACGGGCGGACTCAGCTCGTACTCCGTGGTGCTGATGATTATCCACTTCTCGCAGCTGTGGAGAAATGGCGATTCGTGCTTCGAAGCGGCTTCTATCTACGCGTCGGGATCGCTGCCACCCGCTCCGTCCAAGATGCAGGCTCAGAAGGCAGGGCGGATACAGGCGGACTCGAGTGGTAGTTGTACAGGCGACGGTAGAGCTACCGAGGCGTCAGCTAGGAAACCGCAGCGATCGGGAACGGCACCTGCAGGAGCTAAACTCCCACTGAAGAAGTCAGCGTCGTTGCCGATGCCAGCACCATCCTCTTCGTATGCGGCGATTGTGGCGAAGCAGCAAGCTACAGACGATTCTTCTCGTGAAACGTCGTCGGAGCCCCGATTCAGCTATGCTGCGGTTGCAGCGGGCATCGCTAAGGTGTCAGAGAAGAAAATGCCAGCCGGACCACCGTCTAGCTACGCGGCAGCGGTGTCTGCACCGGCAGGATCGTCGTCCTCGGCAGCAAAACGCAAAAGTGTTACTGCATCCAAGAAGCGCGGACAGGATGCTCATTCGCTGGATTCGATCAGCGTGTCGAGCAGCAACGCAGACACAGAAGACTCGAGTTCGTCGTGCAGTCACTCTTCATCAGCGGACAGTGACGACGAGGCGCAGCAACAGCAGCCCCCTGCGTCACTTGGCCAACACCTGTTGATGATCCTGGAGTTCTTTGGCATTATCTTCGATTACCGCAAGAACGGGCTCTCTGTGCGCGACGGAGGGTACATCTACAGACTCGCAGACAACCACCGCTCGCACATCGGCAAGTCGGCGTTAGTTATCGAGGATCCGATCCACCCGGATCGCAACGTGAGCGCCAGCAGCTTCGCTTTTTCCAAGGTGGTGGCGCTGTTCGAGGACTCGTACTATGCCCTCAAGTACTTCCGCGCATCCAAGTTCACGCCGTCAGCGCTGAGCTGTTTGCTCAGCACATCTGGCCACACGAGCCATACCAATCACAGCCACAGCAAAGTGCAGGCTGTTCGATCATAGCATCGCTGGGACCCCAGTCCAGTAAACCCAAAGCATGCGTCTTGATGAAGGGGAGCAGGGCGCGGCCGTCCATGTTGTACAAGATTTGTGAGCCACGTTGAAGCATGCAAGGAAAAACAAGCAGTTAGTAATTTGTAGTCTAGCAAGCAGGAGAAACAAGTAAATACAACGAGGGAAGTGAGTGCGATAGCCGGCGTTCATACGTTGCGGCAAACCCAGAAGACCAAGCTACGAGAGGCGGGTACGACTGCTGCATGTAGTGATAAATGGAATTCGTCGTGCAGAATGCCCTTTTCATAAGTTGACAAAATTTTCGTGCAAACTGCACGACGTTTTCTAGGATTTGACTTGAGTTTTGTACTAGCTTTCGCCGCCGCTACGCGGCGGCGGTGACACGGTTTATCCCAGTATGCTGGCCTACCCCCCGAAGCGAATCTTCGGCGGGCATATTTGTTCCTTACCATGCGTGTTACGTTGCAATGTAGGGCACGCCTCGCTTCGCTTGGCGGAAAGTTAACACCCAAATTCATATGAAATCTAGATCAACAACGTTATGTATATGAAACTACTTCTGTCTTCCTACATGTCAAAGATCTGCCTGTACACAATATTCGCGGTGTACACTCCGTCGTCGTCCTCTACCTCCGGGTATTCAATCAGCACCTTGATCTTGGATCTGGCAGTAACTCTCGAAAGCGCGACATACAGTTGTCCGTGTGGAGAGCAGCATCGCGGTACGAAGTGTAAACAACGCTATCTACAGCTCGTAGGTCGTCAAAGGACGTCGGGCCCTTGCGATGGCATAGCAACACACGCATGTAGAACCTCTCCCACTCTCTTAGAGAAACGTGAATCATCCGTCCGAGTGCGGTTTGATACTGTTTATGGCGCGCCCACCGCATGGTTGCCGCGTCCCACTGGAAGAGCATAGGCGTAACCTGATACACCATGGTCTTCGCCACTTGGTTTTCAGGGGCCTCGCTCGCAGACAGCTCAAAGAAACGGGTCAACTTGGTGTGCTGGCCGCGAGTGATAATTCGATTCGAGTGGTCGCTGGAACGAAACGTGACCGTCAGCTGGTTCTCCAAATGAATCGTAAGCTGCGTGATGGTATCTTCCCTTGAACGGCGTAATTGAGGAGTGGCATGCAAGCTTCGACTGGAAGTATGTATCTTGCATTCAAGAACCCCAAGATCTCGTTGGACCCCACCCGCGCTTGGCCCCCCTCCGCACGCACGGTTTCCACCATAATTTTTGCTTTGTCCGTACAAGTACTTGTATAGGTATTTCACCACCGTGATCGCTGTGCAGACTTCGACGTTGATGTGGCAGTTATTTTTTTGCGACAGATACGGGTTGTACGGAACCACCCACTGGTTGATCGTCTCGTTGTTGTACTCCTTCCCCTTGAACCGTAGCACACCTACCTCACTGCGCCTACGTCTGCAAACGGGATAACCATCGACGTTTCCCCTTGTGACCTCTGCTAAAACGCCTTCGGGTATCCATTTGAGCTCTTGCCGTCTTTCATACAGGCACAGTCTGGTTCAGCTGCCTCACATGGGCCATGCATCATGCATGTTAGGACGGTCTCGTACAACTGGGGATTGGTATCTGTGTCCGGTATCTCAGTTGACATTATCTTATTGATGATATGTTTTGCACGTGGCTTGTCCTCTTCCGCCAGGATAAGCAGAATATGCGCGTGCGGAAGACCCCGCTTCTGGAATTCCACAACGTAGATCCGCGTTTGAACGTGGCCAAGGACCCCCTCCTCCAAGACTTTCAAAAAGGCGGTGAGATACAACTGCCAAACTCGCACCACAATACACATACAATCCTGTGCGTTCTTGTGTCCGGCCGGGATGCTCTCGAGGATATCGTCCCAGCTGGTGTTGCACGTCTTCGTAATGAATATGTCTGGTTTGCCGTACTCACGAGCGATAGTCATCGAGTCTTGATACGACTTGTACATGGAGCGCGGTCCTCCGGAATGAAATGAAGGCAAGATGACCCGCTTGACAATTTGGTTGAGGAATTACCTGTTTCGGCGACGGGACTGGTCAGGATACTGCGAAGAAGGAGTCTCGCGATTGTAATCGCTAAGAAGCCCCCCCCCCCGTTCACGTCGTTGGACGGTATTTTTACCTATGAGTGCATCTCGAAACCCGCCGGATTGATCAGCGCGGATCTCGTTCTGATGACAGGCAATCCATCGCAGTTGTTCCTGCTCGCACTTGGCGCGCTGATCCACACAATACTGCTGAAGCATTCGGCCGCCTTGGTGAAGAGCGGACTGGTCGTCGACCAACCGATACGCCGCCTGTTCGCGTACAGCTACTATGTAGATTTGCGCAAACTGGGGCGGCGTTGGTTCATTCGTTCTGGGGTCCATGTAAGGAAGTAAGGAGCCGAAAAGGTGCCCCATGGCTCCTTGGATCCGGTACGTGTACACTCCACGATCGCCAGCCATATCTTGATTCACATCCTGAAATCTGGCCGCTGATAGACGCGCTAATAGACGTGAAGGCGAACGCTTGCTTGTACGCGCGTATTAGGCGGCGGAAATCCTTATCCCCGTACTGGAAAGTGTACCAACCGTTGAACGAGAGTGACATGCTGCCGAGATATCCCAGTGGGAACTACAAGCCCGAAGAACTGGGCAAACCCGTGCTCGAAGTGGATCTGGAACAAAGCGACCTGCTCTAATTCTCACGCGGTTTTATTCACCAGGTGCGGGCGCACAAGGAGAAACACTCGCTGCACTTGACGGTGTCGACGGGCCAGCAGAACACCATGGGCAACTTCCTTGAAGTGCTGCTGCCCCTGGCGTTGGCAGGTGCTATCAGCACCAAGTTGGACCTGAGACGCTCGCTGCCGCGTGACTACTTGGAGTACATGGGCGTCATGCACTCGGACCGTGAAGGCGACCCAGAGAGACAGGCATTTGCGACAGATGAAAGAGGGGGGAGCTGAACTGACCCGGCCAGGCAGGACCCCTTCTTCGGCTCAGCCGGCCATTTCCACGCGTTACAGTGCTCACAAACCGTAGTAGCAGGTAGCCGGTAGCGTCCATCGACCACATTCGGACCCGTAACCAGGGAAACGTCGACGTCTTCCTGGTTGCAGAGGGCGTGGACTTTGCTCGAGCGCGATCGCGTTCTGCATCTGCCTCCTCCTCAATTCGGTTAGGACGCACTTGTTGTTGTCGGAGGCAGTTTCGCTCTCGCCCTTCTTCTTGTTCCTCTTCAGTGCGGGTTGCCCTCGCCAGTTGCTGGAGGAGACGGTTGCGCTCTCGCTCTGGTTCATCCTCGTCTCCAGCTCGGTATATCCTCATCTTTTGATGGCGGAGATGGTCGCGCTCACGTCCTGCTGCGAGTTCCGCTTTACTTCGATCTGCCTTGACCTGTAGCTGGCGCAGACGGTCGCGTGCACGGTCTTCCTCCTCTTCATGTTCAGTTCGGTTTGCCCTCGCCTCGACTTGATTGGACGATTGCGCACTCGCTCTTCTTCGTCTTTGGCTTCCGTGTGGTTAGTACGCACGAGTTCCTGGTGGACACGCGCACAATCTCTCTCCCCACGCAGCTGCTCATCCAAATGGTTTACGCGGGTCTCCTGTCGGCGCTGACGGCTGCTCTTCCGCTCAATCACCCTTTCGTGCTCCGATCGCTGAGCCCTAGCAGCACGCTGCCGTTCTACGTTTCTCAATCCCACGCGTTCCTGTTCATGAGATGACATATTGGCACGTCTCACTCGAGCCCGTTCGGCGTTTCCCAACCGATTCCGATCCTCCTGCGGCACCGATTTGCCGCGCGCCTGCGACGTTGTTGCTCCACGTTGCGTTGTCGACGCCGCCGGGCCATCAGGTCGATTGCCGGAGTAGTGTCTATCGGCACAGGAGCAATGGCGTATGCCTGCTCGACTCGGCTGGCGATCGTCGATGCGGTGATAGTAGCACATGTATGCTTGTTTTCGTCACCACCACCTATCTGAATCGCTTCTAACGCCTTGTTTAGGTTGCGTTTCCTTGCGCGTCCCCTGGACTGCCGACGCTTCTTCCCCGCGGGATCATCAGGAGCAGTCGGGGTAGCATTAACGCGTAGGTTATCGCGCAGCACTTCTTCGATCTCTTCGCGCGTCTGCTTCCGTCTAGGCATGGCTTCCTGCAAACACGTATATTGACGGTAACCGGTTTGATAGCGGTTCTTAACCGTGAACTGGTAAGCCCAACCGGTCCAATGCTAACCACGTTGATTACGCTTAATCGATTACGCCACTTGTGGGTATAAGATTGTGAGTGCAAGATGGGCGTCGACGTGGGACTCTCTGCTTGGATGAAGAAACTCAATTATCAAGTAGTGTTTATCCAGTAGGTCTAGAGATAGCAAGTAGGCTTGCGAACTAAATCCTCAATCAATCACTTTCGAATCTTCCTTCTATCCCTCAACTGGTCAAGTGTCCTCGCTCCGGTCTCGCTCAGAGTGCTGCATTCCCTCCGCTTCGCCCAAGCTTCACGGTATCCAAGATCCATACCTTCCATCAGGTTATGAGCCCAAACACCATGTCCTCTGCCCACGATGCCTCCACCAAGGTATACATCGACAAGTTCAACGGTGACAACTACGCAACGTGGAACCGCTACATGGGTGGCGTGTTCCTGACCAAGTCGGTGTGGCATGTGGTGAACCGCGAAACGACGCCAAGCTTCACGGACTCTCGGACTAAGGATGACTACGTCAAGTCGATCAACATTGCGTTCAGACTGATGCTGTTCCACATGGACGCGGGCTACCACCACGTGGTTGGCGACTGCGAGGAAGCGTGGATTGCGTGAACGCGTCTGAAGACGCGGTACGGCGAATCGCAGATGGCTGGGCGCATCTACCTGAAGCGCCAGCTCTTCAGCACGGAGATGTCGGGAGACGGTAACGAGGCGATCTGCTTGCTGCGGAGTCTCTCCAAGTGCTACGAGAATGTTGTGCTCAACCTGGAGATGACCAATGCAGAGCTGCGGTCGCAAGACGCTGTGAAGGTGCTCACGAATGAGCCCGTCAAGCGACAAGGCGAGAAGATGGCGACGGTGAAGACTGAGAATGCGGCCAAGGCGTTCAGCACCGACCGAGAGTCTCGCCAATGCACGTACTGCGGGAAATGGGGGCACGTGATCGACAAGTGCTGGACCAAGCAGAAGGACAAGAACCGAGGGCCAAGACGCGGCGGCAACGGCCGTGAACGCGGGGCCAACACTGCCCAGTGGTGAAACGACGACGACGACAACTACGACTACGGCTTTGATCGAGTGGCGTTTGCGGCTTTACTGGAGTGTGGTATTACGACCGGCAAGGATATGCTTGCGATGTGAGTGATCGACAGCGACGCAACGCACCACATCTGCAACGACAAGGCCAAGTTCGCCAATTTGATCGAGCGGAACGAAGCCGAACTTTCGGGGACCGACGGCAACAAGGCGGCCATCATGGGTGTGGGGATCATCGTGGAACGAGTGGTTCTGCCCAACGGTGACGAGCGCGAGATTGAGATCAAGAACCGCTGTACGTGCCGAGCATGAGCAAGAACCTGCTCTCGGTGCCACAGATCAACAAGTGTAACGGGGTTACACGAAGGTCGCACGAAGTGTAGCCATACTTCGTGCCACCTTGATGGAAGGGGTACTTGGTACCACTTCTATTAACAGGATTTCAGTTCGTGGCTTCAGAGCCACTCGATATGCATTTGACTAGATTTAACTATGGTGGATAGTTAGAGCCATACAAGCGGCTTTGCCGCAGATAAGCAAAGAAATAACAACTCAGTTTTAGCATCAAAGAGTGTATTTACCTTGGGAATACCGACTCTTTGAGTCTCTAGTTAGTTATACTTGAGTGATCTAAGCCTCTGCGGAGACTTAGGGGTTCGGAGAACCGCCAGCTGAGACTCGGAGAGTCATACGTCTTTCTCTGACGCACTACGCTACTCATGGCGTTCCAGCCATGCCATGCCCAGGATGAGGTCATACCTCGAATCCAGGTCCAAGACCAGACAGCGTTCCACGCTATCGAAGTCGAGAAACTTCACGCCCAAGTTCACAGGGGTTTTAGGCACCGTGACACGTGTCCTATCGCTAGGCGAACAGTGACGATGTCACTCCTGCGCGATCCAAGCGCCTCAGCGTACCGCTGACTTCCTTCCATCGTGGAGCGTCGAGCGTAGTTGCCCGACGTACCGGAATCGATCAGGATGATCCATGGCTTCTCAAAGCCCTTCACCATCGCCTCAACGTCGAGCAAGCCCGGCTTGCATACACGTTCCGTGTTAGAGAGTTCGGCTCTCTTCGGAGCTGGGCCCTGCTTGCCTCCACCTCCATGAGGCTCAACAGAACTCAGTTTCTCCCCAGCAGGGCGCCCCGCGCCTACTGAGTGTCGCCGTTTTCCCGCGACGAGCCGATGGCTTGGCTCGACGCAGAGCGATAGCTCGTAAGAGCATGGCTCGACCTGCGCGAGCCTTCGGATGGATGGTGCTTCGGCAGATGAAGCACCGATGGACTCCCATGCGCTGCTCAGCAGCCTGAAGCTCGGCTTCTTCATCTTCAGCATAGCTGAGATCCATAGGCACCGCCCCGTCGGACGGAGTAGCGTTGGCAACACCCCATCCAAGTCGAGACGACATAAAGTTGAACTCGACGTTCCACGCCACCTTCACTGCCTCTTGGAAAGAGGAAGGGTGAGTCCGGAAGACTTCCGTTCTGGCCACGCCAGTGCGGAGACCCTCCATAAAGACTGTCACAGTCACAGCCCCTGGCAGAGGTTCGACCGCCATACCGGCGATAAGAGTTCGCAACTCTTGGATGAAGTCCACCAAGTCCTTCTTACCCTGTCGGGTACTCAGGAAGCGTGTTCTCACGCGATAGGCCTGATTAGGCGGAGCGAACACTCGCGAGAGCTGGAGCTTCAGCTTTTCCCAACCCAGGAAGCAGCGTCCACCGACGTGCCGCACGTAAATGCCCATTCTCGCGCTCGGCCACCGAGCTTGGAGATCGCTAGCGCCACGCGCTGTTGCTCAGTACGGAGCATGGCTAATCCCATCGCCATTTCGATCTCACGGATCCATAGCATGAGGTTCTCCCCCTCCTTTCCTTCGAAAGTCGTGACGCTCACAATGAGCGGCTTCGGCCGGGAGGCCCATCCTGCGCTGCAGTTGACACCGTCGACGATGCAGCCGCACTCACCCTCTGTTGGAGGTGCTCCAACAGAGCATTCTTATAGTTAGAGAACGCTTCCAGGCGCATGTTCATCGCGTCTGGTCCTTGCGCAGCAAGATGCGAGACCCCTTCAGGGACCAGCAAAGACACAAGTTTATTAAGCGCGTCTTGCTGGCCCGCAGCCCCGCTGCAACAAGAGTGGTCTGTTCCAAATCGTGTTCGACGGCACCAAAATACAAATTGCGCACAAGGGCTCCAAGCAAATGGTGGCGACGGCAAACCTCGTGGATGGACTCTACTGGCTTCAGACACCTCAGCGATAGGCGAAAGGCGGTGATGAGTGGCAAGACTGTCGATCTGCACGCGCGCATGGGTCACGCTCCGGTTGAGGTGCTTCGCAAGACGGTCGACAACAAGAAGATCAAGGATGCGAAAGCACTCTCCAAGTCGAGTGGACTAAGTGCGTGTCGCGGTTGTCAGCAAGGAAAAATGGTCCGAAAGCCATCCCAAGCAACTGTGACAAGCGTCGCTACGACACTTTTGAGCTGTTACACCACGACATATGCGGACCCATGGAGGAAAACCCACTTGTCGGCAGCAAGTATCTGCTGCTGATCGTGGAGGATGCATGAAGGTTTCTGTCTGCTTACCAAGTCCGAGAGCGAAGACTGCATCAAGACGTCCTTCATCAAACATCAAGGTGCAGACGCAGTTTGGCAAGAAGGTAAAGTTTGTGCGGCGTGACGGAGCTCGTGAGTTTGCGACCAACTCACTCAAGGCCTTCTACATAGACAAAGGCATCGAGCAGCAAACCACGGTTCCGTACGGGAACAAGACCAACGACACGGCAGAGCGAGCTATCCGAACAATTATCACCATAGACCGCAGCATGCTGCACCACGCCAAGCTGGACAAGTGTTTCTGGTCTGAGGCGGCGATGACTACCATCTACGTGAATAACCGCCTGTCGTCACCCAAGGTCTAGCACAAGACTCCTTTCGAGATCGTGTACAAGTCCAAGCCGAGTGTGAAGCACAGGCATGTTTTCAGCTGTCAGACGTAATCCTATCTCCGAAGGAGAAGTGGCTCAAGTGTTATCCAAAGGTTCGCGCCGGATTGTTCCTGGGTTACGAAGAAGTGTCCAAGGCGTATCGACTGACATCGAGGCGGAGCAGGTGGTTATCAGTCGCGATGCCAACTTCGATGAGTCGACCGTTGGACATTCACCGACGCTTTCCGATGATGATGTCGACGACCTGGACTTCGACTCGCTCGACATCAACAATGACGGATCGCGCCAGACGGAGTACAGGCAGACAGGGAACCGCAAGACCCGCCCGAGTGACGAAGATGAAGCTGCCATAAGACTGCGCGCTGTACGACATCGACCTGGACTGGAAGAAGCAAGTGCGCCGAACGACTCCTCTCCTCTCCGAACCGAGCAGATGCAGATGAAGAAGAAAAGTCTGGAAACCAAGATGAAGACGATGATCCGACTCCACCTGAGTTTTGGCGTGCCAGTACCAACGCCGTCGAAGCAGCAGACCTATCGGAGCCGATGACATTTCAAGAGGCGGTCAACGGCCCTGACCAAGTGCACGAGGCTGCTTCAGAGCCGAATAAGCTAATCCCGCCCGAGTTAGAGCCACACATGGGCGATAAGCTTGCAAATGCTGGTCGAAGGTGTAAGGGAAGAACTCAGAATATTAGGCAAATAATAGCGCTAAATAGGATCTAATTACGCCATAATTAACTGTTTGACCGCCAAAATAGGTGAAAGGTACAATACTACATCTAGCTATTACCTCTCATCTACATGCAACAACCGCGACATATCCGTCTCGCACTTAACCGTGGGGGGACGACGACAAATGAATCAGTAACTTGTTCTTTGTAGTGAACCTGTACATATAAAGGCCTTTCACTTTACCGGTACGTAAATTACCAGGTCATCAGTATTTGGGAAATGGGACCACGGGGATCGTCTCCTCACCCTGAAATTAAATTTCAGCGAACATTCAGCCTCTTGAGCAACAGTAGGTTGCCTTGTATTTTGTGAGCTCTAGTATCCGCGTGTGGTGGCGTTCTCGTCGTACACCATGGTTTTGTCGGACTTGTTGCTTGGTTAACTCTATAGCCACTCCTTTGAGTTCGTTCCATTCTCCATACTACTTTGAAAGTAATACTTCGGAGTACTTGCTTTTTACAATTTGCTATACATGCCCTAATAGTGGTTGTCAGCTCTGACAGCAGCAACAACTTTTGTTTTAATACAATACGTCATACTTAGGGCCTGGTCGCGTCATCAGGGATTGACAGTAACGCGGTTTTTGGGAGCTATTACCAGTAGTTTACTATTTCTGAAATCTGAACTACTAGTAGTAATATTATGACGTTCACAACTTTATTTTCTACTATAGTAATATAGTACTATATTATACCTTGCACATGTGGACCACACAACAGAGTATTTGGATCGGATTTTTGCCAGTATTTGGAGCGGTGTACACTTCTGTGCCATTATCATTGCTGCGGGATTGAGCCCACCTGAACCTTGTGGTTGTCCCCACAAGCTAGACCAAGTAAGCCAATTTTTACATCACGGGTTAACGGCCAAAAAACAAAATAATCTAGCCCAGTTTTTGTTTTGTCCAGCACACACAGCAACAACTACTCGTTCACTTTAAGCTCGCCGCTCGTACCGGAGAACCTGCGCCGCGTCGACCTGGTCTTCACCCTATGCAGTCGCTGTTGGGAAGATCATCGAGTACAAGCTGGACGACCACTTCCCGCACGTCGTCATCTAGACTGATACCCAGTCCAATATGAACGCCTATATGAATCTCCAAATAATAGAATGACTGTGACTGAGTGTGGTTTGCGGTAACTTCGTCATCGGTCCTTATTAAGAACCTGTAGCTCCAACTGTGAAGGATATACTATCCTCAAGCGGGAATGTGCGGGCTCGCGTGCGTCCACGCATCCGGCCTCCCCACTTTCAACAGTGTCCAGTAAACACCGCTAAGTCGAAACGGGACCGTTAGTAAATCCCAACGTGCTCAAATAACGGTTTGCGCGAACTATGATCGTGTACCAGTCAATTTGATGTAAAGTGGTATTTTTCTAGTACAATGTAGTATTTTCCCGGGTCCAATGGCGCTACTAGTTACTATAGTAATAGTAGGAAGATTTTCTAAGAAACTACTAGCTACTATAGTAATTATACTATTACTATTGTACTACATTATACTATTCAGTCGGATTTCTGTCAATCCCTGCGTGACAACTGGAGAAACACAGGCTTTCATCCGCGAAATACTGGTATTATAGCACGACGAAGTACATCGTGACATCGCCCCCACAGAGTCGTCGACTGTTACAGGGATGTTATAGCTAAAAATGAGTTAGTAGCTAAGATTGCAAATAATGTTATTAGCGTTAAATACGTTAAGTACTTTCGTCGAGAGTGAAATGCATCGGCCACTTTTGTAATTGTCAAGTTCTTCGCTGGGTGGATCAGCCTGGAAGCTGCTGCTCCACATTTATGCGCTTCGTGTACCTCGTGGCTTAGGCTTCCCTCTGTCTATTGCTGGGGCCCACCCGCGCTGTAGGCTAGCACGTTCACTCATCGTGGAAGATGAATGTACCGTTGCCACTATCCACCTCGCCTTCACCAACAGCTCCGTGGAGTGGAGTGCGCATACCGTACATCTCCAACAGCACCAGGTTGACCACACCCTCCAGCTCCTTTTGGTTCGGATCGTACACCTCCTTCTCCGCAGACTGATGCGCGTCCAGTCAGTTGATGGTCTCCGTCACCTTGTCATTCACCACCGTCTTGTTGGCCTCCGGCGACTTTTTCCTTTAGCTTCTTGTCCTCCAGGCTCCTGTTCGTTTAACGTCACGCCTGTCTGGAGCACGCCACGAGACACGGGGCGTTGATGCCGTAATTCTCCAGCAGTTGTTGTTGTGTGTCATGGACTGCTCGCCCTAGATTGAGCATGCCCGGCTAGTTGGCTACCTCCGGACGTCGAAAATTCTTGGTAACGTCATCGTGTTTCCCGCGATGATGTTCTCGTGGCGCCGCTGACCTACTCCAGGCCCAGCGACAGCAGCATCATGTCCAGCAGCAGCAGCGGGTCCTGCACTCCTCGATGATCAGCAGCGTCACTTCGAAGGAGGGCGACTTACCCGAAGTTTAGAGCGAGCTGTAAATACGGAATAGTATCTCCGGCCAAATTCCTCCTTTTTATTATTATTAACTGCATTCCATTGCGTATTTAACTGTTATTAACGTTAAATACACTTTTTTGCTCCTAAAAAACAACTCCGACTCGGAATCCGAGCAGCAGCCATAAAAGCTCCACACTATCTCGGTAATCCGAGAACACCGCCTATACTATTCTCGAGTAGTGGTGTCGACGATACTGTTATCTCGGTAACACGGAGATAGCGCTATCTGAGTTAAGTTAGTCTAGATAACGAGAAATAACGCGGTGCTCTATTTGTAGTTTAGTCATAGTAGTACACATAGTTGTGTAAAAGCCAAAACTTTTTTTCTAGCGCTTCATGCCACAAGCGCATACCTGTCCGGTGGGAGGTGCCGAGAAGGACAAGGCACGATGACATGCAATAGATCGGTCTGGAGAACTCGATCGTGGACACTGGGATGATGCGCTGTGCGTTTGGCGGTCACCACAAGGCCGTGACGAATGGCGAGATCAGTCTCGGCATGAAGTGTACGACGCTCATGGACGAGGTCGTACACTTCATGCCGAGACTGATCTCGCCATTCGTTATGGACGCTCATGGACGAGGTCGACATGGGCCTCGACAGTACCGCGGCATGCAGCTTGAGTGAAGGAGCTGGTGCAGAGTGGTGATCACGCTGCTGTAGCCAGCGCTGGAGGTGTTGAACTGTTTGACGATGGGGTCATCCTGTACGAGGGTGAGGTCATGTGCCATGATCAGTGTGAGCAGAGTAGGTCACTTCAAGAGGGTGCGTTCGGCAGAACACAATTTACAATGCGCAATAACGCCCGTTATAGCATTTTACAAGCAAACTCGATTTAGCCCCGTATTGCGTTTTCAGCACATCTCATGGAAGGGCGGCTGCAGCTGCCCTGGCTATGAACATGAAAGTGACGGATATCGCTTAAATCGGGCTATAAGATATTCGAGTACGCAAACGCGACGTTTGGTTCACTTTGGATGTTGCCATGCAGGACCCAGGAGAAGAAGAAGCCGCCGACGGTGACCCATCGACAGAGGAGGACATGCCCGCGGCGGTCGTTGCGCTGGCCTCGTATCTGCGCCCTCACTACGCAAAAATTCCACGTAACACATCGATCCTTCAAGGTCCGGCGTATCTCCGCGAGTTACTGGAATCCGACAGCGAAAAGAGGTTCTATGACATAGCCAGAATGCAGTGGCGCACATTACTTATAATTGCTGCATGTTCTGGAGAGCACAGGGCTCGTTACCATGAGCGATAAGATCGTAAGTTTATTCAAGGCGGATGGTGGATAAGATTTTGAGCCCACATTGCAGATCATGCGGGATATATCGCCAAATTCGGCGATATGGAAAATAGAATTTTGAACTCGATTTGGCTTTAACTCGCAAACGCGCAATGTTTGCAAAAAAGACGCGAAATATTGTAAATTGTGTGCTACCGAACGCACCCTAGACATCAAGTGCCGGCCCGAGCTCGACGTAACCGACTACAACTTGAACTTGGGAATGAACCAGTAGCACAAGTACAAGGCGCCGCTGCCCTGATGTGTCACCGCGGCTTCGTATGACACGGAGATACTGGAGAACGTGAGCACGACATCAACCCGATGCCGGAGCTCCGCCAGTCGCTCTGTGACAACGCATAGAACACCTGGAGAAGGTGGTCAAGATGCTGTTCCTCGAGGGCCGTGCCATCATGGCCATCGAACGTAAACCCAGTGAACGTCTAGGTGTTCCTGGGTGTGCTGTTTCTGGTGTTGTTCCTGCTGGATCAGGCCTCGCAGATCCTGTTCATGGACGCATGTAAAACGTTATGCAAGTAGCGCGGCGCCAGCTTGTACTGTACAGTGTCCCAGGCATCGCTGGCGTTCGTGGCGATCATCACTTTTAGCCAGCTTGCGTACAGATTTTTGCGGTTTTGTGTCGTCGACAACCTAGCACGTTCGTCATCTGTTGATTCTGAACGAATCTGGCGCTCACAGTGTGCTTTTTGTTGTGGTATCGATATCACTCGTGTGTTGCAGCCGATCACCATGAACCTGCGCTGCGCTGCGCAGGCTGCGCACACTCGCTATGAGGCAGTACTGCTCAACGATGTTCGAAGTGTATTTGTATAAGGGTGTTCAGTACGCACTGTATCGAGGGCAATATTCAGTTGCATGGCTACGAGGGTTCGTAGAATAACTTCTTGATAACATCGACGTCACGTTGACGATGTGAGTCCCGAGAGGACGCTATGGATATAAGTTTTCTACTAGGAGACTGCAAAGCAAGTTGCTATACATGTACGCTCGTAGCGTAATGCTACTAGCTTCCCTCCGACCAGCGCACCGCTTCTATCCGACCAGCATGGATGTTCCCTCCGACCTGCAATCCATTTGTGGGAATCCAGTCAAGACTATTTGTGGGATCTCCCAAACTTCTGTCTGTAATTGGTTCAGTCTGGGCCAATGAACAGGCCGTATAACCACGTGTTACCGCACGTTATTAACTTAACTCCTGACTCAAGCCAGGTGTAACAAAAATAACGTTACTTACAACAAAAACCGTAACGTCGACATCACTACTATACATGTAGGTTATAGAAATGAGTGATTACCACAATCCGGAATTTAGTATGTGAAGGAAAAGTGAATGTTTGCCTCCTTTTGCTACTGTACACCATAATTTTACTCGGCCAGGCGCTGTGTCTGGGATTAAATATTAACTCCTGGACAGTGTTACCAAGCCGCGCGAATGTTGCTTTTATCCATCGATACAGTATACATGTACACATGTATAGCTGGTACCGTGTTCCTTATGTGCTTGCTGACGGAGTCGTTTTACTTGACACTTGTGAGGAGCCAATGAACGTCAAGCACTTTTCGTACCGTTGTTGCTTATGTGCTTGCTGACAATTCAGCACAAGCACAAATTTGTCACATGCAATATCACGATGGAAGCAATCGGCCGCTTGAAGCATACATGTAGCATGCGAAGGCCACCAAGACGCAGTCGCGTGAGCAGTAGTGGCTGCAAGACCCCAAACACACCTGGACATGCTTCTAGAACAGCTCGAGATAGGTCATTTTTTGCTAAACATACTGTTGATGCAACTCCTAGCAAAGTATAAATATTCTACTAGAAAGCAGAAGTGCAACCTGATTTACCAGTGGTATAAGGAGCCAAAACGACTCGAGCAGCAGTGTGCTAACCCCAACTTGCTCTACCCCGGTACGTCCGCCCGGTTGGATACGCCACTATCCTGCCAGTCGGTGCTGAGAGTGAGATCGTGCTATATGCTGCGCAATATGGGGCCCCTGTGAACACCAAAATGCTCGAGCTTCAAGCCCTGAGGTCTATATTATCGAACTGTTCAAGACACATGGCGACTTCTATTGTACTACCTCCGTCCCACAAGAGATTTAACATTAAAATGTGACGTGGTAGACACTAATATGTTACAACGATTTCATTGGCCAATCTTAATTTTTACCCCCTTGGGGATTGGTCTAAAACCTATTATCATGTTAACATCCAATTAAGTCCGGTTTAGATGGATGTTTTCTAAAGCCTGGTGTGACGATTGGAGGAAAACTGCTAGTCGCAATGCCGCTAAAATAACGCACAAAAGTCTGATTATCACGGCAGTGCAAGCGGGTGTGAAATCGGCCTCGAGCTCACTGCGTGGCGTAATTTCTTGTGACGGCCTTAGAAAGGTGCTGTTTTCAGATTGTGTTATCTTCGTCTGCGTTAGCGTTAATACTGTGCCGCCTTCACCAGCGTGCATCGCAGCCGTTAGGCATTCAAATGCAGTTTTCAGATCCATGTCAGCAAGCACATAAGGAATCCGGTAAACCATTGGAGAATTGTCGCTCACTCTCGAGGTGTGTAGCCTCACAAGCCCAGCAAATCATAGGTCCGTGACACGGATGCTTCAGAGTCTGCAGCATCCGTGCAGAGTTTGCGCTGCAGACTGCAGTAAGTACAGTCACCACCTGGTTTCTTGGCACAGGCACAAAGCGGAGTTACTGTACCAAGTGACAACGGCATCATTGAATGGTTTCTTTCCAGTTGTGTATTGTAGAAGTACCATTGGTTCTTACACTCTCTCAGCAGATCCACAGATATTGACAAAGTCAGTGTCCGTTTCCCAGGCATTTGTAATTTCCTCTCCCGAGACTGAAGACCAAAAGAAGAAAGACAACCCATGCGAGCCTACTTCGTCGTCGTCCTCGTTGTG
>JAGDFM010000041.1:0-19745 GCA_019155715.1 Phytophthora pseudosyringae
CTTCTGGAAGCAATTGATGACATCATTGGTACAGAGAGCAATACAGATATTGTGATTGTCGATTGAGATTTCAACACAATCAATTATTGTGATTGACAATCTCACAATCACAATCCTGTTTTCCACAGCTCTGTCAAGGAATGACCGGAGGCAAATTTGGTCACGAGATTTCCTCCAGCACGCTGGATTCGGCGGTGACGGCCTGTATGATGCGCTACGTCCACAAAGCATCACATCCACCACGAAACGAAACGTGAGACGTCGTTGGTAGGCTCCAACAACCGGTGATTCTAGTATAGCACTACAAATTCTTCATCTCCACAGTAATCTAATCTAAAACCTTCAAGTACTTAGACCAATGTGTGTCCTGAAAACTGTCCCTCGGTTGCATTATTCAGTTTTCTGTGTACGTCATCAAGCAGGGTATATTAATACAGAACCGAGCGGACTTTATTCAGCAATGAAAATTCCGTAACAGAGGAGCGGGCTCCGAGAATCCATGCATGATGGATGCACTTGAGAGCAGACATTAAGGGGTGTTGAGTTCAAGTGAATCTTGGAAGGTAAAAACCGAAGTGGCATTGATGTTAGTCCTCAATCTACAAGCTTGCCCTCCTTTCCTACTGCTCTCCTCGTGCTCCCTTGTCGCCTCTCATCATCGAGTTTACCGCGCCGTCCTTGTCTTGGTCTCACTATGGTTGATCTCACCCGTGAGATCCAGTTGAGATAGCCGCACTGACTTGACTTGGTTTCACTATGGTCTATGCCACCTGGATCCCACCGGTGAGATAACTGACCAGTCGCATTGCGCCGAGGCACGTGCCAGTTGCCCATCGTGTCTGCCCGTGGTCCCAGTTGCATGAGCCCTTGTCGTATTCTCGACCGCACTCACTAGCAGCGCACCATCTCCACACTCCCACTCGCTGTTAGGGTTGAGCGGCCTTGGTTTTGATCCCGCTCGCCTTGAGCAGGTACTGGGGCCTCTTGGTCCCTATGCCTTTCGTGAGCATGTCCGCGAGCTGGTCATCCGTTCCCACGTAGTCGACCGTGATGATGCATTTCGCCATATTCTCGCGGATGAAGTGGTGGCGGATATCGACATGCTTGGTGCGTTCGTTGAACCCCGCGTTGCTCGCCAATGCGATTGCACCCTGATTGTCTTCACACACTTGCGTTGCTCCCACTTGCGCGTGACCCATATCCTTCAGCATGGCGCGGGTCCACAGCACCTCCTGCGTGCACCAGCTCAATGCCATGTACTCCGCCTCCGCCGTGCTCAGAGCCACGATGCGCTGGTACTTTGACTTGAAGACGACTGGCGCGCCGCCAATCATGACCATGATCCCTGATACTGAGCGGCGGTCGTCAAGGTTGCTGCCCCAGTGCGCGTCCGTGTACGCCTCCAACTTGACCTTGCCGTCGTTGGCGTTGTAGATGATACCAAAGTCCTTCGTGCTCTTCAGGTAGCGGAGCACGCGAATAGCTGCATTCCAGTATTGCTGTCCGGAGTTCTCCAAGAACCGCGACAGCTGCGTGACAATGTACGCCACGTCCGGGCGCGTGCAGGTCGTGATGTACAACAAGCACCCGATCAACGACCTGTATGGCTTGGGCCGCATGTCCTCGCGCTCTGCATCCGTGGTCGGCGACTGCGTCTTCGACAATTTCATCCCCGTCTCGCACGGGTTGACCACCACTTTTGCGTCCTGCTGGTTGAACCGGCTCACGACGTCGTCGATGTAGCGCGTCTGCTTGATCATCAGCGTGCCTGCCATGCCGTCATGGTCGATCTCCACGCCGAGGATGAACTTGACCTCCCCCATCTCCTTCATCTTAAACGCGCTCTTCAACCCGGACTTGTCCTCGTCGATCTCCGTGTTGGTCTTGGCAGCGATGATCATGTCGTCCACGTACAGGCAGACGTACACGAACTTGTCCTTCTTGCCCTTCACGTAGACGCACTGGTCTGCCCCACAACTGAATCTTCATGAACACCGCGTGGATCGTCTGCAGCAGGAGCGGTCTGTGCAGACTGTAGTCCGAGCTGTCCGAGCCTACGTCTCAGAGCCAGACCAAAGCGACTGGGACGACCAGGTTGAGAAGCTGATGTGGGCCCTGAATACGTCCTCTCGCCTAGATACCCCGTTCTACCTGGTCCACGGTTGGGACCCTCAGAGCACAGTTTCAGCTATGCTCGGGTCACCACCTTCAGGACTGGATCAACGAACGGCATACGAGTGGCGCCGAAAGGTTCAACGTCAGTACGAATATGCGCGAGCCTGGGCCAAAGACTTACAAGCCAAGGCTAAGCTGAAACGTTCGGAAGCCCAGACCAAGCTTTGGCTCGAACTGTCAGAGAGGCTC
The DNA here is from genome assembly GCA_019155715.1 of Phytophthora pseudosyringae. Taxonomy (NCBI): domain Eukaryota; phylum Oomycota; class Peronosporomycetes; order Peronosporales; family Peronosporaceae; genus Phytophthora; species Phytophthora pseudosyringae. Next base: position 2,365 of record JAGDFM010000041.1, read on the forward strand.
AAGAAAGGCTTTGAGGTCGGGGACGCCGTATGGCTGTACCTGGCTCGAGTCCAGCCTGGGTTAACAAAGAAGTTTGCCCACCTTTTGCACGGCCCGTTTCGGATTGCTGAGACTTCAGATGATCTCCGGTGTAAGCTGAGAATTGAGGGGTCCGGATATAAGCTGTACCCTTGGGTCCATATTAGTCGACTCAAACCGCGCGCGTTGTTCCCAGACCGCCCTACGTCTGAGATCGAAGTTGCTGAAGGAGATGATCTGGATGCAGCCCTCTTGCCGGAAGATTGTTTGGGCACAACGAAGCTCAGAGTGTGTTCGAGGTGGAAGCTATCCGTGATGTCCGCTGGGTGAAACGTACTCGAACTTCGAGACGAGTCAGAGAGTACCTGGTGAAATGGAGAGGTTACACAGAGTCTGAGTGGCTTTCCATGTCTCAGCTGAATTGTGGAACGTTGCTGTACGAGTTCAACAATGGTGCAAAAGCTCAAGCACGGTTCAGAGCCATGCAGGCAGGAGACGAACCCCCTGAGCCAGATGCTCAGTAGGTCTCTCTCTGAAAACCGTGCTTGTACGATGTATTGCATATTGCGTGAACCCTTGAAGTGTATTTTTGTTTTACGATTTCTCAAGTGAAATGGGGAGTCTGGAAGTGGTTGCGACGTGGCATACGCACTCGTTGACACGGTTGGAAGCGGAGGCGCAGGCCAACCGAGGGTCTGCGATGCTTGGGAAGTCGGCGGAGCCGCCAGTAGCAGTGGCATCGATTGTGAGAGTGCTGGAACAGCAGCAGCGTTGGCCGACAGCTCGCTCGATGTCGCCGCCGAGCTGCTGACCAGTATAGGGACGCCTACGTCTGCTGAAGTACTCGCCGGGACCACGGAGAGGCTTGGAGGAGCCGCCGAGGACGAACTAGACGTCGTGGGAGCCGTTGGAGTGCCCTGCGACGTCGAGGCTTGTTCGCCGTCTCCGCGAGGAGGCGCGGGGGGCTGCTGGCCTGGCACTTGAGCGTCAGCCATGGGTTGAAGTGGAGCGGGGCTTCGAGCGAAGGCTCGCTGATTGTGGCCTGTTGTGGAAAATGCCAAATGGCTGGGACGACAGTCCACAGGTTTCGCAAGATCCAACGCGAGCGGGACGGGGCGAGAGCGGGCATTCTCGGTTATGTTGGCTGAGCCCAAGTCGCGAATGAGCTCTTTGGACTCGGTCCTCATAAGGGACGGTTGTGATAAGGTCGGGAGAAGATTTCCCCCCGACCCATCGTCTCGGCCGCCCATGCTCTCATCCCAGACTGGATATGGCGGTGATTGGTGGATGAATGCAGTACGGCCTGGATTGTCGCACGGACTTCAGCCCAGAACTGGCCTGTGATCTGAGTGATGGCTTCAAGGCGAGCGTCAGTTCCTGACTCTGGGCTGTCCAGCTCAGATAGTCTGGGCTGGCCCATTCTGAGCTACCCAAAGTCCCAGGAGAACGGTCCGAGCTCCAACCTGGTTTCAGCAGCACCCAAGTTCCGGAGTCTGAGCGACGGAGGTCTGTGCTGGTAGTCTGAGGTCTGAGTTGATGGACCCAGACTAGTCTGAGGCAGAGGGTCCCTTGTCCGACGGCGGATTCACATTCAGTCAGTAACACCATCCGGTTATTGCAGACATAAATCGGCTGTGGCGCGACTGGTCGCACCCATGTGCCTCACACGCGCCGACCAATTATGGACGCGAATGGGACCACGTGTTTGTACGGCTGCCCCCAGCTCTGCCGATCCCGGTAGTGCGCGGCCAGCAGTCTATCAAGCGTTCAAGTCAACCCAACTGGCGACCGTCGAGCGGCCGTCTCATTATATCAAGGTGTACCCAAAGGGAGGTCCGCACCCCCACTTGAGAGGTCGATGTTTTGCATGTGTTAAAGATTCAATCAGAGTTCGATTTGCCCGAAGGACGCAGGCGCCTAGTTTGCTTGTGTAGGGAAAGCCAGTGAGAGGGTCCAACAAAATTCAATCCACATAGCTACATAGTGACCGTGCCTCGGTGCGGGAGCTGTTAGCTATTCCATATTCCTACATACTACTGTAAGGTTCTAGTGTGTATTTCATATTGGGGGGCCCTCTTTGAAGAGTAGGCAGAGTAGCTGTGCGGTGTGCGGGGAGTATTTGTGTCTTTGCTCATTGTTTGGTTGCTGGTTCGCCCAGAAGGGCTGGTGCGCGGGTGGTCCCAGAGTGTGTGTGAGTGCTTTGGACTTGGACCGGGTTCAAACCGAATCAACTAACTCCAAGACCGGGTCGAAGCTTGTGACCCGAGAGAAGAAAGGAGAAGCTGTTACGAGCCTCGCCCAGGCTCTGATCCAATAATAAGGCGGTTCTCGGCCCAAACCCAGGTCGTTCCGGAAAAGGAGGGGTTGCTGCGAGTCTCCGTCTCGAGTGCCGCTGCCTAGTACTCCGGAATCTGAGAAGGCTGCTCTGAGCGGCCGTGATGAAGAAATTCTTCCTTCGGCTCCTTCGAGTGAGCATGGTGCCCGTGACCCTTTCGCTGGGACTAGCACCTTTGATTTTCATCATACAATCTCCCAGCCCAGATCTAGTGCGCAGGTTTCGGAGATCGAGCTGGCTCATCAGCACCGCAGAGATGTAGAGCAGCTGAGAGCATTATAGGTATCTAGTAGTTTGTATTGCAGGCCAAGCTACAGCCCTATAAATATATTCAGTCTTAATTCTACCTTCTCTTTGGTACCAGTCCCCTTTAGGCCAGGGACATAGTGAACTAGCGTTCACCGGGAGCTTACATATCTCCCTAGCACACACTTCCTCTGTGCAACGTGCTCGTGTGACAGCCCGTCACACTTGGTAACACTTGTAGTCATTCCCACACCTACGCGGGTGGATTGAACTACCTGAATCCTCTGCGGTCTCTAAGAAAGTGAGCCAGTATGGATCGAGGAGAGTTTCTTCATTTGACCGACGCCAGTTTGAGTCGGTCCGGAAGATGGCGGGCATCTTTGAGATGGATGCCTTCCGAAGTCAGGCGGCGGTGCCGCCGCCAGAGCAGGTCGAGCGCGTGGATGCGTTCGACACGTACGAGCATGGGTTCATCGCTCGCGTTCAGGGGTTACAGCCTCCCCAATCTGTGCCGAGGCCGGCCCAGCCGAAGCCATTGAGGCTGAAGGTCCAGACCTACGGCGGGAAGGAAAATGATAACATTCACTTCTGGGTTCAAGAGGTTGAGCTCTCGATGGATGCAGCCCTACTCTCGGACGAGCGACTTCGCGTCGCTTTTGCGATCTCGCATCTCAGCTATCGAGCCAAGAGCTGGGCGTACACGCGGGAAGCGACGTCGCCTGGATGTTTCACATCCTGGGCCCAGCTGTGTGATCAGCTGCGAGCCGCTTTCCTTCCGGCGAACTATGAGTATCGCCAGCACTCACGCTTCCTTGACTGCAAGCACGGGAAGCGTGAGTTACAGGAGTACATCCAAGACACGCGCGAGTTAATCGCATCTCTAATGGGAAACCCCCTACCTGAACACATCAAGGTGACTGTGTTTATGGACGGACTCCGTGTGGGCCCTGCTCGCACGCAGTTGTTCCGCGCGCAAGTCAGCACCCTGTAAGAGGCGATACAGATCGCTCTTCAGGAGGAGTACAGCCACAAGCAGGCTCGTATTCCCATCACGGCGTGGTACGACCACGCAGGACGTCAGCCAGAGGTGCTCCGAATGATCCAGCACCGATGGACCTGAGCTTGGCCGAGCATAGCAATATTTGCTGCTATGGCTGCGTCAAGCCGGGACACCTGCAACATGCCTGTCCTGCGGGACAAGGGAGGAAATATCCCTCCAAGCCCTTTTCTCTGAAGGGGCGCTGGCAGAAGCCGCGACCTAGGGGCCAGGGGAACGCAGAACACCAGTAGGGGCGGGGCGCCCTACTGGGGAAGACCTAAGTCTTCATGGGCGGTGAGCGGTCAGCGCGCACCATGAAGGCTTAGCCCCCTGATAGTCTCTGTACTCTCGAACAGAAGAACGACAGCGGTGGGCTGCTCGTAGTACACGCACGTGTACGGGGATACGATCATCTCTTCCGATTTTTGATAGACTCTGTGGTGTCGAAGAACTTCGCACGCCGCCAGACAGTCGTTGATGATAGCGACAGGTTTGCCGATGCTCTAAGCGAGAGCAAAGGCAAAGAGCTGGTCTCCGTGAGACTGGTTGATGGTACGGTGGTAGACCTACCAAATGTCTGTATAGACCTTGCTGTCAAGGTTGAGGACTTTGACAGCACAGAGCAATTCCTCGCTCTTAATATGGACAAGTACGACTCGATGCTGGACATGCCGTGGCTCGAGAAGCACGAGTCCTGGATTGATTGGCGCGGCAAGGCCATCGCGGCCAGCCTCCTCCCATTTTCTGACAGAGCATTGGTGAGTCATGTTCCCACCTCTGCCAGAAACAAGGGCACCTGGAAGACACGCCGAGACGCGAACGCATCTGAAGAGTTTATGGGAACCACTGACGTATTCAGTGCAGGGAAAACACTACCCAGAGAATTCAAACCAGCCAGCTCGCAGTCTGTGAGAAACACTGATGGATGCTGAATGTTATGTTCTTGTAACATCAACTGGAAGGTTTGAAAAAATCATTGAAAAAAATCAGGCTGCTTTTGTCCAGGTAGAAATCATTGTGCGACAGGCAAATAGTTTTCATTCCGGTCATAGAGATCACATTGACAAGGGGGGGGGTCATACTTGTTTGTTTTGAATACCGCGTCAAATATAAAAAAACGTCACAGTGCTTTTTGTAGAGACGAGTGCTGCACGATGCGGCTGGTAGTGATCGGCGGTAGGAATACGACCTCAACGTTTTTAGCGCAGCAGCGTCGAAACCGCCATGAACGGTTTGCATCAAGAAGCAGCAATCACTTCCGGTGCTGCTGCCTAAGCCGTGCGTCCTGCTTGATAAGGTACTTGGTGAAGATCGCTCGAGTCATCAATGCTTTCGCACTGTCCGTATAGTTGTACCACTGAATAGGTATAAATACACCTTCCAGTAGTGATTCCTCTAGATTGTGATAAATTGTACAGTATCACTACCGAGAGGATCATCTGTATTATGATGCACAGGGATCAGTATCACTATAATAGAGAGGATATGTGTACGGATAATTTCTCGGACAAGAAGATACGATTTGACGCCAGCTCCAAAGGATACTGGAGACAGAAGCACCACACTTTTCCCTCTCGAAGACTTCCTTGAACAAGAGGTGGAGCTACTGGATGTGGCTCCCACCCTGTACTGTCAATCCTGTGAAAACTGCCAAAACGATAAACGCAAAAGGTGAAAAAATGTGGGTCCTTACACAGTTCCTCAATAGCCTTACAGCAGCGAGAGTGCACGCTAGGCGAATGTTTGTCTTCCTATCCTGTACTCCAAACGCGCGAGTGTTATGGCAACTTTAATTAAGGTATTTATCTATACTATGCCTGAAGACGGAGCCGCGATGATGTGCCCAGCCTTCTCCATCAGCGTGTTCTGCTGTGCTTGGCAGATTTTGCGCAAGGTGTTGCTCAAGCTGCCCATTACAATATTCTGCGCGTGTGTAAGGCCTTGCGGGCTTGCTACGACCCCGTCGTCTCGCTCCATGTAGAGTTGCAGGAAAATCTCGACGACCGACGCATTTGAGCCCAAAGGGGTGACTGTCATCCAGCACTCGTCTTGAAACTGCAAGCTTTTGGTAGGGAGGAACATCCACTCCGCAAGAGCAAAGATTGTCTTGTCCAATGCCTCGAACTTCTGAATGTACTGCACACCGTCGAGCTCCAGCAATCCCGAAGGGCTCCGCAGGCTCATGACGAAGTTTTTCGCTTGTGTGTTGGGCTTGTCGCATCGCATCTAGAAGAACCAGGCAAATAGGTGGCAACACATTAGCTCCGAAGCGCTACACAGAGGTGGGGAAAGTACTTACGCCTTTGTAGACTCTGTCCGGAAAAAAATCATGGTGCGTCGTGAACTCCTTCCAGACGAGTTCCGTGGCGTCCTCGACCGAGCAGGACATGGGCGTCGTGGTGACGAACTCGATCAGCTTTCCCCGCCGAGCGTCGTGTTTGATCCGCATATCGCAGCTAACCGCTGGCGACGGCTTGCACTTATTGGCCTTGGCCTGCTTGTGCATGCGCTGCGCCACTTGCTTCAGCTCCGCCAGCGTCTTCTTGGTCACTCCACACGACGGGGCATCGCCTGAATCATCCGACGAGAGCAGAGGCGCGTCCAGCGGAGGCTTCGTAGAGAGCACGTATTCCATGCCCTGCAGCACCGAGCGCTTCTGCAGCAGCCCACTGAGCGCACCATTCACTTTCTCCTGGTTCGACAGGATCGACTTAAGTCGGCGGTTCGTCTTCTCCGACACGAGTCGCTCCTTGTACTGCGCGATGGCCAGCTCATGCCAATTGGGCGCATGCGCTTTGGCCACCAACGCTCCGTCGTCGCTTGCCGACAGCTGAGCGTCCAGCTCCAGCACAGCATCACCCGGCGGGAACCTGGTCTTCTTGAGCAGTTCCACCTGCGTCTCGAGCTCCTGCGCCTGCTCTCGGAGCCCCTGAATCTCCGCGCGCTTGCGCTGCTGGAGTCTCGTGGACGAACTCGCGGCGCTTCGAGTTCGCCGCTTCTTGGTCGAGTCCTCGCCCTGACTCGACGACGACTCCGACAACTTCCGCTGAGGCTTGGCGCGCTTCCGGGCCGTCGGAGGGGCTGGCGCTGTGGGCGGCAGCTGGTCCGATGGGGTCGTCTGGCTGAACTGCTCTGGTACAGCGCCGAGCAAAGTGTCCGTGAGGCTGTAGTCGTTGATGTCGCAGTTATCGATGAAGGCCAGCGCTTCCTCCAGCGACACGAGGTTGTCGTCATCGGCTACGAGGACGTCCATGGCTCCGAGCTCTGGTGTCACAATGAATAATGCTCACTCGACACGTTATATAGGGCCCCCAAAGGAGGTTCAGCGGTGTCCGTAATACCAACAGATAGCCTGTAGGTAGACACAGACAGGCCAACGTTGATGCAGGTGGTTGATTATGAGGTACCTCTCGCCTATCGAGGACGTGATCTTTTAATAAGACCCTAGAGTCAGTTGCAGACGCTCTAGGAGATTCGCTCACCCTTGACGAATTCAAACAGCGGAGGAAAGGAAGATGCGGAGGTTCTGGCGGCTGAATTCGCCTGGTCTTCTCTTATATAATACTACGAAGTAGTATTACATGTACTGGGCTACAATTCTATAATACTGCGAAGTACGTGTAGTATTACGTGTAGCACGGTGCTATTACATGTAGCACCAGGCAATTATGTCCAATTTCATTTCAAGGTTATGGCTATATTGGAAGCAATTAAACCTATGAAGGCAACGATCAACAATTATGTCCTACACGCCACAAGTACTGCAAATCCGAGAGGGTTGACTGCGTTCGCATACATAGTGCGTAAGCTCCAAGGAGACAACGGCCGTCATATCAAGACCTACGGTCGAGGATGAAAGTAAAGTTTATACTAAGTAGGGGTGCTGGCCCGATCCTGTTCTTGGTACGAAGTCAACGTTGACCGCCGTGTACCGCTGCGCTGTTTGCTCGTTAGTACGTTGATGATGGAGCGATGGCGATTACGAGTATTGGCGCTCGACGTACTTGATCCACGAACGAATCAGGTGAGCAACTGCTAACTCGTTACAGCACTATACACCAATTGTTGGACTCGACTAGTCCGACACCAGCGGCCGAGATGTTTCCTCCAGCAAACGGTTCTGCTCGCCTTGCCAGAACTTGCGCATGAGTCTGCCAAACGTGCCCAGCACCACTTCTTGACCGTATCGGAGATCTTCGGAAGATACGTTTTCCCCATTGGTTGGCTCCACGTACAGCTTGAGGGACGTTTCCATGACACAAGCGTTCAACAGATCCGTCTCGAACGGAGTGAAGACCGCATGCGCGAGCGAGTGCAGCCGTACGTCCCTCGACGTCATCTGCATGATGTCAGACCAAACGACGATGATCCGGTCTTGCTCCTCGTACTTGCGCAGGAAGTGAAACTTGTGGAAGTGGCAGGCTGCGCTCCCCCGAAGTGGAAGCGTAAGATTGACCTTTGTCTCGACGGTATTAGGCTTGCGACTTCGATCCTAAAGAGCACGAACGTTAGGGTCGAGCTTAGTAAAAACATTTTTTTTTATCAAAGTATCGTCAGCGTCCAGCATCAACGTACCGAGCTGCTCTCGAGAAAAGCCCACACACTGTTGAAAGCTGCTCGCAGGGGCCAGTCTAGAGGCGTTGACGTCGCGAATTCCATGACGTTGGCCTCGCACTTCTCGTCGTACGTCGTCTGAGAAGTGCATGGGATCATGGAGGGTTGTCGGGGTCGATAGAACTTCTTGACATTGCGGTAGATGCCATCCACTTCTGCCTCAAGTTGATCCATCAACTTGGCAGAGTGATTCACGGTAAAGTGGGCGTTTTCGAAGCACGGGGACTCAAACGTTCGCACGAACGCCATTCCCTACGACAACCAAAGACTCGCTTAGCTTTCATCCCTTGAGCGCAACCGCAAGCGACAGCTTCAAATACTTACGTCAAGAACATTGCGTTTGTGCAGAACAGCGCGCAGTTGGGTGGAAATCTTGCACTGCTGCTCGAGCATTTTCTTCAGCCGTCGGTTGTTTTTTTCTGACCGCTGTCGTTGTTGGTACTGAACGAAAGCGTGGCGATGCCACTCGGAAAGGCGGTCGTCGTCTTGTGTTAACGCTAGCGGCTTGTGCTGGGATCCGGCTGTGCTCAGGTGAGCTATATACTCTTCCAGCTTCACTGTCTCCTCCCGCAGCGTCTCGAGCTCAGCCTTCTTGCGTCGCTGGAGCACCGTAGAAGAGCTCGCAGAACTTCGCACTCGCTTCTTCCTCGTCGACGACGCTGACTGCAGCTCGGTCGAGATCGCCGTGTGCTTCGGTGAAGGGGACAGTGTTGGCACGGGGCCTTTGACTGCAGCGTCCAGCAGCTCGTCAATGTCTTCCAACATGAAGCTGTCACGGAAGTCCTGCGCCGGTGGACTCGAGCTTACGTCTTCCTCATGGGCTCCGTCCTCGCAGAAGTCGATGAACGCCAGGGCCTCGTCCAGCGTGACCAGCTTGTCGTCATTCATTGGCACGAAACTCATCGAGGGGGTCACTTGACTCGCGACAGCGCGGTCTCCGCTTAAAATTTTGCTCCGTCTCGCCGAATGTCGGTAGGATGGTGAACGGGGTGGGGGTGACGGGGGTTAAAAGAGACCATGCGCTGTTTACTAATTCCGCAGTGACCTCGGGTCTGTAGTAAACATGCCAACACCAACAGTTGGTGACGTGAGCTTCAGGAAGGCATGCGACTGACTGATCTCTACAGTCTGGGCAAGGAGAACGGATAGGAGAGCGAGCAAACGACGCCAAGCAAGGACAGTGGAGGACTCAAGCCCCTCTTCGACCGCAAGCCATCCAGGATTGGCACAATAGAACAAATTAAACTGTCAATCTAAAAAAAAAACGCACTCGTATCATCCAAGAAGTTCATCTCGTTATTCTGTCGAAAACAGGCGAAACAACGAAGCTTACCACGCGATGAACGCAGACCATCCAGCTGCGGATTTGTTTTTGTGAGGGCAAGACACTGTACTCTATCCATTCGACGTGCTTTATGTAGATTATCGATATGAGCACGACAAGGATGACGATGACCTCGGTGAAGACGTTTGTGCTTGGCAGCGTTCCTCTCCCAAAAGCAGTTGATAGACATCAAGCATTCATTTGTTGTACGAGAATTTGAGAACACGAGGCTCAGTTGTTCGTACTTTTACGCTGGTATTTGGATGTTTGGCGTTCGACTAGCTCCCTCGATCATCATGTTCTGAAATGATTGCCAATACAACCGGAGTTTCATGGCCATTGCACCGAGCACGATATCTTGGGCGTAAGCAACATCTTCAGGCCGTAGTTCTCGATCTCCATCTTTGGTGTCCAGGTATAACTTCAAATATGACCGAGAAACGGTTTGCTCGGGGTTGGTCCTAGAAGGAGCGAGAAGGATCATCCCTTCTGTCCTGAACTGGAAGTCTCTTTTTGCTGGCAGAACCATGATGTCGGCCCAAGTGAGCAGAGTGCGATCCGCATCTTGGTATTTGCGCACGAAGTGCAGCTTTTCAGCAGTAATGGAACCTTTACAACTCGGCATCGTCAGCATGGCCTTCTTTACGAGCGTGTCTGGCTTGACCCCCAGTGTCTGTGCCATTAGAAATTAACAGCAGCATCAGCATGAACCTGGTTATAAGGAAGATAATCAATCGTCAGCAGCAAATCCACGTACTCTGTCAGACTGGAAGTCGCGCCATAGAAAGTTGCTTGCGACCTGAAGGGGGCAATTCAACGGTGTCGTTGTCTCGAATTCGATGATCTTCATCTTACGCCGCTCATCGTATTTCGTCTGCATGGAGGTGTTAACCAACACTGGTTGTTGCTCCATCTCGAGTCTGGACCTCGAGAGGAGACAAAGGTGCTCGGCTGTATTCTCTAATTGCGCCATCCAAACACCGACATCGGAAAATGCAGCACCACACGTCGGTACATCGGTTTCCATCAGGTAATCCAAGCCCTGCTTCGACATCCCACACAACAGTTAGTAGCAGCCTGAATCTCGCGATAACTCTTTGTCGTAGTACTCACGTAAAGCACTGATCGTTTCTGTAAGACTCCGCACAAGGCCTCCCGGACCTTGTTGTGCTTCTTCATGATAGCTTTGAGGTGACGATTGTCCTTCTCCGCCTGTAGACGGAGGCGATTCTGCTCGATCGCGTGGTTGTGCCATTGGGTCCGTCTAGACTTCTCCGAAGAAGAACTCGACTCGACCTCCACTAGACTTAACGAGCATTTTAATTGAGCAATGACGCCCTGCAATTCCTCAACCTGTTCCCGTAAACTCGCCAACTCTGCCCGCTTTCGTCGCTGTAGCCCAGTCGATGACGTCTCTGCGTTTCGCACTCGACGTTTCTTCGTTGGTTTTGGCTCGGGCTCCTGCTTCGTTGCGTTGGCACACGGCACATTAGAGAAACTGGTAGACTTCGGTCCCTGTGTAGTGACAGAAGCGTCGAGGAGCTCGATGCTGTTGACGTCCACCAGGTCTTCGAGGGAGGGGACGTGTTCCAGGTCGCTACTGTCATCCGTCGTGTCGACACCAGCCGGGGAAGTTTCCCCATCACACGCTTCGATCAGGGCGAATGCCTCGTTCAGGACCCACTTGTCCTCTTCAGTCACCAAGAAACTCATACTGATCGGGGGGGAGAGATTCGATAAATGGCGTTATTCCCTCGAGAGTCGGATGATTATGCAGTGATGGCGATGTGATTATGCGGTCATACGACCATGTACCACACCAATTTGTCTCGAAACTATTAATACTGGTTTGACGTTAGCTACCGGTAGTCTGGTTTGAGAATAATAAACGCTGTTGGCAATTAAATTGGAAGGAAAGGTTCGAGTGTGCTGGCTACTCATCTGAAGTGAGGAAGGCAGCAGAGTATTCGCAGGTTCTCGCTTGTCAAACGCTATACTTCCATCCAGTACGAACGAATTGGTGAATGGAATCCACATGAAGGTTCGAGTCGCAGACCTTGTGCACCGAGCACAGTACCCGGGTGAAAGCACGTAGCTGGATCGGAGCTCACAACCCCGGTTCCATTGTCGACGACAAACTATCCTGATGCAAAGCTGAACCCGTAGCTGTCTAGCAGGCTGCAGGAATGACCGCTGCGTTCCGTTGCGCCTCGATGCAACTAGCTTGGATTTTCTGTAAATTCGACCACATCATACTGCCCAGGTTCTGCAGAACAAACAGCCTGGACGCCTCTGTGTCTTGAGTCATCGTTCCAGATGAAGATGTAGGCGGGAACGGATCTGAGTTAACTTCCGGAGTTAGACGATAGCACGACTGCAGCACGGTCCGCGCCTGCGGGTTCGTTGGCGACCTCGTCACCAAGATGAACCCTTCTTCGCGGAATCGCATGTCGGTATCCGTCGGGTGGTCGCACAGCAGCGACGAAAACACGAGCATCAAGCGGTTCTCGTCTTCGTACGAGCGAGACAGCATCAAGGTGCTCAAAGCAACAGTCATTTTCTGGTCTCGCAGCTCGTACTCGGACTCCTTCTTCATCCCCAACTCGGTCAAATATTTCCTCTGCGCACAAAACCAACAGCATGCTCAAACTCAGTCCAAAACAAAACCATTAAAAAGACAATAAATACTCACGAATTTGTTGTGGTGGCACGCCTTCATGCTCATCACGACCTGCTCCGTTTGCTTGACCCCCAAGTTCGTCGTCATGGCCGTCTTCAGCTCCACGAACGGCGCTCCCGTCACGCCATCTCTCGTCACCTGGACGCCCGTGGACACGTTCTGGACGACAATTGCATCCAGCGACGTGCACTTGGTCTCCACATCCAGGTGCAGCCTCCCCAGCCTCGTGGCCAGCTCCGCGTAGATGGCGTCGTGCAGATTCGGCACGAAACCTTCGAGCACCGACGGCGCGTTCGTCGGCGGAGGCGTGCGCAGCGCCTCCTCGAGGTTTACGACAGTCGAGACGTTGTTCAGCACGTCCCTCACGGCCTGGGCGGCTCTGTTCTGCCTGGCCAGCACCGTCAGGAGCTGCCTGTTCCTCTGCTGGCTCTGGAGCCGCAGCTGCTGCTCCAGCCGGGCCCTGTGTCGCCATCGCTGCGTCACGCCGAGCTGCTGGCGGCCGTGGCCCGTGCTCCTGAGCTCCTGGAGACGCGACTCGAGCGCCGCCGCCTGGGCACGCAACGCCAGGAGCTCGGCGCGCTTTTTGTGCTGGCAGCGGCGCGAGGCGGCGGCTTTGCGCGTCTTGCGGCGCTCGACGGCAGACTGCGGGGCCGCGGAGGGCCGCGGGGAGCTGCCGCCGTCGGAGCTACTGCTGCTGGACGTGGCGGACGTGGTGGCGTCGCTGCTGAACGTGTCGATGAAGGCCAGCACGTCCGAGAGCGTCGGCTCCAGGTCCTCCAGGGGCAGGAAGCCGCTCATGGCGGGAAGCTCGGTTTGCAGGAATGCTGGTATGTACTTCATCGGTACAACGTTATCGAAGTTTCGGTTGAGTGACGCAAACCTCGGTGGAATGACGTATAAGTACGGCTGTGAGACCGTACTTCAAAGTATTAAGTGGCCTCCGAAGCAAATAATACCACTACTGCGGTTGCGGTACTATTACTATTAGGGCTCAAAGTTACTTACTTGGAATATGAGAGCTTATCGTACGATTTTGCGAATGCCCAGTAACTTCGTATTAAGGCCCGACATCCTATTGAATGCTAGCTAATCCGTGACTTTAGACAGCATTGAACGATACTGCTGCTCCTTTACAGCGAATGGCGCAGTATATTTGGTGACATACCAGAATGCTACCTCCTATCTTGCTTCCCTGTTTGCCAGTATCACAACTGGGTCTCCTCGTCGCTGCAGTCTTCCCCAGACCCTACCGAAACCGAGCTAGAAAGGCTGGTACGGCGGCGGTAAGCCGTACGGAGCCGCGCCTCTCGGTTGGCTTGGTAGCGCTTTCGCTTTCTCGTCTGCTTTTCCAGGATCGTGGCACCGATTTCGCACAGTCGAGCGTCATACTTGCTGTAGTTATTGCCGTCGTCGTCGCGAAGAGGCCTCAATCTAATGTTCACGTTGGTTAGCGCGACACACGCACGGAAATAGAGATCATAAGACGCCTCGTCAAACTTCCACTTATCGGAGCAGATGCCCCAGAGAGATTTCAGCCTGCCGAAGAAATTCTCGACGATGACGCAGTCGTGAGAAAGCTTGTCGTTGTAGCAGGCATCTTCGAGAGAAAGCGACTGCAAGCGCCTGCTCTTCACCGGGTGAATTGCTCGGAACTCACGCTCCAAACCTTGGTAGCCCTTGTCAACGAGCACCGCCCACTCTTGCGGGTAGCTTTCCTTCAGGCGTCCCTCGTCACGTAGATTGGCGTCGTCGACTTGCTTAAGCAGCGCTTGTGAAAGAAAGGCAGCGTTACCTCGGAAGATTTCGGCGTCATGCGTGCTGCCGCCCGTGTGGTCCGTGCAGTTGATCGCGAGTCCATTTGGAAGCACGGACACTTCCACTTTGTAGCCATACAGGTGATGTTTACCACTGTAGTAGCGCAGGATCTCGTTCATGTTGCCGCTAGGTTTGTTAGCTTGCGGGAAGGTAACATCTGTAGCGTAACGTGCGTACGGATGTTGTGGAACGCATGTCCGGAGCGGACAATCCTGCCTAGCGTCCAGCGATCGTTCGCAGCCTCCACGAAAGTCTCGTACAGGAACGGGGAGATGACGTCCATGAACTTACGGACCATCTTCTGGAAGGTGGATGGCGGGATATTGAAAACGCGAGCGACAGTATCCCATTTTTATTTTCCGAGATGCTTGAGCGAGCTGAGCGTCATGAAGAAGACATCCCGGGCAGCATAGCGGCATTTTTTTCCGCGACCCACGTTCCAGTGGCCTTTGACGTGAGGATTCACAGTCTCCCAGAGCCGCTAAAATTCGTCGGGTGCGAAGTTGGTGAACTTGAGAACTCCATCACGGCCTTCGGTCCGCAAGCACAACTCGTAGAAGGATGCCACGGTACCCGTGGTGGAGCCATCGTCGTTGTCGGCATCGCGTCGGTCCCTGGAGACGACGACTTGAACAATCTTAGCTTTGCGTCGTTCATCACGCTGGAAAATGTCAGCGATTAAAGCACGAAAGTCGGCTTCGTCGAGTGCCTCGGCGGTGCGGTCTTGGCGGTTCAAGGCCCGCGGCATGGTGAGCTCGTAGTGTAGGTAGCAAATTCCGAAATGACCCCCCCCCCCAAGTGCTTAAAAGCTCCCCCACCACTTCAAATAGCGTCGAAGGCCAACAATGGTGACTATCCCTTCGCATGCAGTACATGAAAATGTATGGCGTGCAAATCATCATATGGGTGCTATGTCCACGTCTAACGCTACATCTCGAATTGTGTGCCGTGTTCCTCGAATTCTAGAAAGGCAGATAGACACATACCCAGTATGCATTCCTTAGCTCTATTATATTGCAGAATATTCTTATCTGCGGAACAAATTATAAATATATTACTGACACAATAATACAATTATCTCGCGCTCAAGACTGCCAGCCAGTGATTCCTGGCAGCCAACCATTCCAGCAACGCGTCACAGCCCGACGAAACCAGGAAG
The DNA here is from genome assembly GCA_019155715.1 of Phytophthora pseudosyringae. Taxonomy (NCBI): domain Eukaryota; phylum Oomycota; class Peronosporomycetes; order Peronosporales; family Peronosporaceae; genus Phytophthora; species Phytophthora pseudosyringae. The sequence goes on from JAGDFM010000041.1 coordinate 17,595, forward strand.
AAGAGTTCATGCTCCCATTCCTCAGCTCGACATGACATGCCGACAGCTCGCTGCATTCTTGTTCACCCCGCTGGAGCCAGGCTCTATCACTGCACCATCTACGACACCAACCTGACGTATCATCTGCAATAAGTCCATCAAGCTCAGAGCCTTACCACCTTGGAATTGTTGGGTTTCGTTGATGAGACCACAAGCCACATGGACGACTGCTCCGCTGGATTGGTCCGATATTATATCTGTCCGCATTTGGAGATCTGATTCCCTAAAATATCCTACTACTACCTCCGTTCCGAAAGAGAATGTTCACGAATGTCAATGTGTTCCACATAATTTTGTTTGCGCTCATATTGGCTAAGATGAGCAAGTCTAATGTGTTGCCTCGTGGCCATAATTCCGGAGCAGCGTTGGGGCCAAAACCGTTGGCGGTCTGGCGCCAAACGTCCGACCACCGCCGCCACCCTACTTCATCTGATCACAACTAAATCTGCTCTCGATAATGCAACCCGCCAAGATACCTCGCTCGCCCAACACCAAGGACATCCCGCTGCCGACGAAGCTGGAAGTGGTGCTCTATATCCAAAACTGCTAAACACTTCGGTTACCATCGCAACATAGTATACAAGCTGTGGCGTGGCCGCGCCACCATTGCGGTCCAGCGACCGAGCAACCGCGGTCGTCCGCGTGCTTTCACTGACGGCGAGATCAAGGCCAGGATGGAAGCCGCCCCCATGAAGGACCGCTGTACCCTTCGTGGGCTTGCTGCTGCGGCAGGAGTTCCCCGCACCCAGCTCTTCCGACGACTGAAGGAGAAGAACGTCGTCAAGCGGGTCGCAGTCGTGCCGAAGCCGCTGCTCACTTCGGAGCACATGGCGACGCGTCGGCAATTTGCTCGGTCGTCTGTTAAGCAGTTTCTTGGTAAGTTTTATATCTGCCAAATCTTATTACTCTATGACTCATCAGATTAATCTTATGAATTTGTTTGTGTTGTTGAGAATCAGGTGAGCGTGGTTATCAACTCGTTGGCATGCATGATGTCGTGCATGTTGACGAGAAATGGTTCTACGTGCACCAAAATCGTAACACGAACTACCTTACCAGTGATGAGAACCCGCCTCGTACCGTCACCAAGAATAAACTCCACCGCACGAAGGTGATGTTTCTGGTGGCGGTGGCTCGACCCCAGTACGACGAACATCAACGCATGATATTTGACGGTAAGGTAGGTTTTTGGCCTATCGTTGAGACGAGGCTGGCTCTCCGCAACAGCAAGAACAGGCCAAAGGGCACACCCATCACAACTCCAGTGGAGATGACGAAGGATGTGTACGAGCGCATGCTGACGCAGCATGTTATTCCTGCCGTCAAGCGTGTCTGGCCTGTAAGTTGATTTGGTAATATATGCATTATCAAGTTTGGTTTCTGACTATCATTTGTGTACAGGCAAGAAGGCGGTGGCTATTCAACAAGACAACGCCTCACCTCATCGTGCATCGGATCGAGCGGCTGTGAAAGCGGTGGCCGCGGAAGACGGCTGGTCGATCAAGTTCGTCAATCAGCCGCCCCGCAGCCCGGACTTTAATGTCCTCGACTTGGGTTGGTTTAACTCACTACAGTCGCTCCAGTACAAGAAGAGGACGCGGGACATTGATGGTCTCATTGCTGCAGTCAACGGCGCATTTGAGGAGATGCAAGATTCTACAACTAACAAGTGTTTTCTTACTGTGCAAAGTGTGCTGGAAGCATCGATGCTTGTCGGTGGGGGCAACAGCTACAGCATTCCTCACTTGGAAAAGGATGCGCTCATGAAGGCTAGCAAGCTGCCCGTTTCGCTTCCGTGTTCTACCGAAGCCATTGGAGCGGCCATCGAACACTAGAACGTAAAAGTTTAGTTTGATAGCTTTAAAACTGATCTAAAATGTTTCTTGCATCCAACTGGGTTGTTTTTTATTGTGGTCGTACAGTTAAGTGAACGTTCTCTTTCGGAACGGAGGTAATAATACAAATCGAGAATATTCGCACGAAATACTGCTGTGGTTGTAAAGCTCAGGGTGGGTTTGCAGTCACATTCTAGCAAAATTTACCATACGCGACGGATTAAATCTGGATAGATCGCTGAGACGGGGGGGGGGGGGGGGGGGGCGGGGGCCGGGG